>WNWK01010723.1:0-68713 GCA_009830355.1 Cherax destructor | reverse complement strand
ACCTGGAGCAGGCAATGGAGCGCCACCAGCAGAAGGTACAGGGGTGTAAGAAGAATCTAGAGAATGGTCCAATAATGAAGCCGGGTCAGAACAGGGTGTGTGATCAGAAAGGGACCTGGGAGGAGGAAGGGTTTCCCTGAGCGAAGACTCCATAATAAAAAAGCTTCTTCTGTGTTATCTCCTTTCTTGTTATTTTAAGAAAAAAAGAAAGAAGGAAATAAAAAAAAGGACAGTGGAGGAACAGTCACTAGGAGGCATGGAGGGGCTGGAAGCCCCTTCCCTTGTCCGAGAGTGCCTCGAGCCCACTGGCAGTGAAGATGCAGCGTGGAACCCGTGCCATACCCTACCCTTCACTCCAGTAAACCAGCGCTCCAGGACAGCAGCCTCACATCTACCTAGCCACCTCAGCGGACAAAAGAAAGGGTGGTCGGAAACCCGCCACAAAGCATACCTCCTTCGGCTGCCTGCCACTTCCCAGAACCAACCGGCAGCTTCTGGAGGTACAACCATTATCCAAAGAGCAACCCGCCCACTTCTCGGAAATCCGGCAAGGGACCAGGGCACCTTCAGACAGTTCAGATTTCACGGCAAACCACACCACCCCCAAGGGACCTCACGGAGTTGGATGAACCCCAGCACGCCTCCCCCACCTAGAAACCGTAATGCCAGAGGGGAGGATCCCAGAGGCTACAAACAGGACGGGAAAAAGGGGGGGGTGGGGAGAGGGGAGGAAAGGGGGAAAAAGGGATGGGGAGGATGGGATAGGGAAGGGAGGGTAGGGGGGTAATTAGGTTCGGTCTGAGGAAGAAGACCAAAAGGTCCAATTCCTCAGACCAATAGCCTCTTCACCACTACAAAGAGCCCCCCCTTGAAGAGGTGACCCCTGAGGAACACCGCTTGTGACATGCCCCCATTCTGATTTCTCCCCATTTATGTAAACTCTGCTGCCTATTTGTCAACCACACCTCTACCCAGGAAAAAATTCTATTCCGTGAGTCTTAAGTTTCCTCAATAGCCTCTGATGTGGAACTCTATCGAAAGCCTTACTGAAGTCCAAATACACAATATCATATTCAATAATTATGTCTGGTGACACAATTGGTATGTTACTGTCCCAGGAGAGACAGCTAGTATGTTACTATGTCTGGATTCACAACAAGCATGTTACAGTGTTTGGAAACACAGATAGAGTGTAATTGGTATGTTACTATGTCTGGAGGCAGCTAGAATGTTACTGTTTCAGGAAACACTGTTTTTCGTGTGTCAGGACACATAGCTACTATGTGACTATCTGGAAACACAGCTAGTATGCCACTATCTGGACACAGTGCATTACTTGTGTCTGGAGACACAGCAAATATGTTACAAAGTCTGGAGACACAGCAAATAAGTTACAAAGTCTGGAGACACAGCAAATAAGTTACAAAGTCTGGAGACACAGCTAGTATATTGTTATGTCTGGAGACACTGTTACTTATGTCTATGTATGGTGACACATCATGTTTGGAGATACAGCTAATATGTTAGTTTACTTGGAGACACTGCTAGTGTGATACTGTATGTCTGGAGACGTGATGAATGGTTTTGAAAATCGACAAGTTGAAGATTGAGACACTTATGCAACATATGGGAATCTTTATTCAGGAAACCTTTCGCCACATCAGTCCAATACAAAGTAGAAACGGGTAAGGAGAGGAGGAGTTTGAGGTAATCAGTCCCTCAGCCTGGAGTCGATGTGTTCAGTCCATCACTCTTGTAGAAAGTACAGCATATGGCCGGTGAAGTGGCTTATATACTGTAGTCAGGTGAGTGGAAGCAGGAGGAGGCGGGGTCACAGTGGAATCATCCACTAGTGTAAGTAGGTCTTCGTTCAATGGTTGGACAAGTATTGAAGAATTCCTTATATAAAGATCCCATGATGTTGCAGTGTCTGACAGATGTGATAAATGGTTTTGAAAACCGACAATTTGAAGATTGAGACACTTATGCAACATATGGGAATCCCATAAGTCTCTCAATCTTCAACATGTCTGGAGACACAGTGTATCACTATGTCTTGAGACAGTGTTTTACTATGCCTTGAGACACTGTGTTACTGTGTCTGGAGACTCAGTGTATTACTATGTCTGGAGACAGTGTTTTACTATGTCTGGAGACACAGTGTGTCACTGTCTTGAGACAGTGTTTTAATATGCCTTGAGACACTGTGTTACTATGTCTGGATACACAGTGTGTTACTATGCCTTGAGACACAGTGCGTTGCTATGCCTTGAGACAGTGTTTTACTATGCCTTGAGACACTGTGTTATTATGTCTGGAGACACAGAGTGTTACTATGTCTGGAGACACGCCTAGTATGTCACTATGTCTAGAAACAAACTGAGAGTGCGTCTCATATTTCTTATGTCTGGAGATACGCCTAGGATGTTACTATGTCTGGAGACACAACTAGTATTACTATGTTTGGAGACACAGCTAGTACATTATTATTTCTGGAGAAACAGCTTTTATGATACTGTATCTCCAGACACTGTACCCGTCATGAAATTCTTCGACCTTCTTCTCTCTATTAAAAATCCTGTTTCAGCTCGCTGGCTTCACCATCCGTTCCTTGACATAAGTATCAGTAAAAAAATGATGAAGGTTCTTTTTGTTCCACCACATTAAGGGTGCGGAGTTTTGAAGTGATTTTGTCAGCCAAGACTGAAGACTGTGCCATAGTCCAGTCAGCTTCAGAGGAGAATGACATCAGAACGAGATGGGAAATGAATTACAATGTGTTAGGTAAAACAAGGAGGTGGAATAATTTTCAGTCATTCACCACCTGATAGTTCAGTCATTCACCACCTGATAGTTCAGTCATTCACCACCTGATAGTTCAGTCATTCACCACCTGATAGTTCAGTCATTCACCACCTGATAGTTCAGTCATTCACCACCTGATAGTTCAGTCACTCACCACCTGATAGTTCAGTCATTCACCACCTGATAGTTCAGTCATTCACCACCTGATAGTTCAGTCATTCACCACCTGATAGTTCATTCATTCATCACCTGATAGTTCAGTCATTCACCACCTGATAGTTCAGTCATTCACCACATGATAGTTCAGTCATTCACCACTTGATAGTTCAGTTATTCACCTCGTACAGTATTTTTTCGAATTCATTCATCCCATTCGCAGAATTTTTTTTTACAGAAGATAGTTTCACATGAGGTAATAATGCTGAAAAATATGTAATAATTTGTTCGTGTAAGTGAAGGTGAGCGCAGCATCACACACAAACATGGATGAATGTCAGTGTTGCATGTAACACCACTCACGTTCCCTGTCCTGACTAGGTTAAGGCATTGGCTTAAGCCGGTGGGAGAATTGGACGTGCCTCGCATGAGCCAGTAGGCCTCCTGCAGTGTTCCTTCTTTCAAACGTTTGAAGACTGATAACATTAAAAATAACATTCGTTAAATTAAATATTATATGCTCAGTAATAACCCTACGGGGACAGAAACTCAAAAGATTAATTGGTCTGTATATTTTGATCCCCTTCTGGGATCCTCTTCAGCAGAAGAGGATCCCGGAAGGGGATCGAAATATAACGACCAATTAATCTTTCGAGTTTTTGTTTCCATTTGTGTCATTAATGAACAATGACAAGTGTTCGTTACACTTTAGTTATCTAAATATTATGTCTAATATAACTCGCTGAACCTCTCAAAAATATTCTAAGTCGCATTCTCTCATTCACCGGTACCCGGGTGAGCCATTAGACGATTATATACAGGGGCGCCAGGAGTACATTGAGAGACAACACAATAAGTGTCCGGGGAACAAGACTGTTCAACTGCCTCCCAGCATACATAAGGGGGATTACCAATAGACCCCTGGCTGTCTTCAAGGAGGCTCTGAACAGGCACCTAAAGTCAGTATCTGACCAGCCGGGCTGTGGTTCGTACGTCAGTTTGCGTGCGGCCAGCAGTAACAGCCTGGTTGATCAGACCCTGATCCACCATGAGGCCTGGTCTCAGACCCAGCCGCGGGGACGTTGAACCCCGAAACCCTCTCCAGGTAAACTCCAGGTAAACGTTAGTGACCCTGGCAGGTCAATAACCAGAGGTAACCAAGTAGCGTGCTCCTTCCCCAGGATGCTACCCAAAGCAGTCAACCAACTCTCTGGTACTTATTCACTGCTGCGTAACAAGAGTAGAACATGTTAGGAGACTTCCCCCATGCAAGAGCAGTCCCCTCAAATGACTGTCACGCGCAAGTTGCACGAGTATGGACTTTCCCATACATGTATGAGTGTATTCACATCACAACCGTAGCTCTCATACGCAAATGACTGTGTTCAAGAACAATTCGGGGAACACAAGTAGCTCATGAACTGAAGTGCAGACAACGTGTCTGAGCGAAGTTACTCTCCATGATTGAGCAAGCAGTCTGTCAATAGTTCCTTAGACGCTCTTCTAAATGTCTCTCGTCTGCACACCAAGCAATTTGCTTAATGAAGTTCTAGAGCGTTTCTCTCTCTCTCTCTCTCTCTCTCTCTCTGCTTGGGATCAGTATTTCAGTGTTGAGAAGCACATGTGGAAGGCAGCACATGTGGAAGGCAGCACATGTGGAAGGCAGCACATGTGGAAGGCAGCACACGTGGAAAGCAGCACATGTGGAAGGCAGCACACGTGGACGGAGCCAAATTTTCTATCACTGCTGGAATAATGTGAATATTTTTAGAAGCTCCTCTGTGTTCACATGGATCAAGAGCCTCAATGCTCCCGTGGGTCAGGTCTTCAGTGCTCCCGTGGGTCAGGTCCTCAGTGCTTCCGTGGGTCAGGTCCTCAGTGCTTCCGTGGGTCAGGTCCTCAATGCTCCCGTGGGTCAGGTCCTCAGTGCTCCCGTGGGTCAGGTCCTCAATCCTCCCATGGGTCATGTTCTCAGTGAGACAGGATGTTGAGTGGCATACAGTGTATACAGTGGTACACTGTAGACACTGTGATGTGATTCATTCTCAGTATAATATCATTACAGTCAAGGTTTAAGGGTATACAATATAGACATGTTCCAGCATAAGACACATGTGCTTATTTCAATGGTGTTACACATATGTCTTATTCTTCATAGAAGAGTATACAATGGAAAAACCCTACATGTAGACAGAAACACAAAGAAGAGAAAAGATCTGAGTATTTCGACCTCAGCAGATAACAAGAGGAGGAGAAACCATGTTCGTGTAGGAGATCGTTGATTTGTTACCCAAGGACACATCTCGTTAAATAATAACAATAACAACAACAACAACAATAATAGTAATAATAAATTATTTTTATTTCTACAAGTACATGATAAAATTTCTACAGACTAGCTGACATCACTGGCAAGCTACTAGGTGAACAGGGCCAGCGGGCGTAAGGAAACATGCCCAACGTTTCACCCGTGCTGGGCATCGATCCCAGAACCCTCATTGTGTGAGCTGAGGACGATATCAACCAGGTCACGAGCATTCATAAAATTAACGATCTAAGAGTGAAGTATCCTTAGTATCGGTCCGGCAGAGATTTAGTGGTGTTAGTAGTCTTAGTGACGGTCCAGCAGAGAATAAGTGGTGTTAGTAGTCTTAGTGACGGTCCAGCAGAGAATAAGTGGTGTTAGTAGTCTTAGTGACGGTCCAGCAGAGAATAAGTGGTGTTAGTAGTCTTAGTGACGGTCCAGCAGAGATGTAGTGGTGTTAGTAGTCTTAGTGACGGTCCAGCAGAGATGTAGTGGTGTTAGTAGTCTTAGTGACGGTCCAGCTGAGATGTAGTGGTGTTAGTAGTCTTAGTGACGGTCCAGTTGAGATGTAGTGGTGTTAGTAGTCTTAGTGACGGTCCAGCAGAGAATAAGTGGTGTTAGTAGTCTTAGTGACGGTCCAGCAGAGAATAAGTGGTGTTAGTAGTCTTAGTGACGGTCCAGCAGAGAATAAGTGGTGTTAGTAGTCTTAGTGACGGTCCAGCAGAGAATAAGTGGTGTTAGTAGTCTTACTGACGGTCCAGCAGAGATTTAGTGGTGTTAGTAGTCTTAGTGACGGTCCAGTTGAGATGTAGTGGTGTTAGTAGTCTTAGTGACGGTCCAGCAGAGAATAAGTGGTGTTAGTAGTCTTAGTGACGGTCCAGCAGAGAATAAGTGGTGTTAGTAGTCTTAGTGACGGTCCAGCAGAGAATAAGTGGTGTTAGTAGTCTTACTGACGGTCCAGCAGAGATTTAGTGGTGTTAGTAGTCTTTGTGACTGTACAACTGAGACATAGTGGTGTTAGTGGTCTTAGTGACGGTCCAGCAGAGATGTAGTGGTCTTAGTGACGGTCCAGCAGAGATGTAATGGTGTTAGTAGTCTTAGTGACGGTCCAGCTGAGATGTAGTGGTGTTAGTAGTCTTAGTGACGGTCCAGTTGAGATGTAGTGGTGTTAGTAGTCTTAGTGACGGTCCAGCAGAGATGTAGTGGTCTTAGTGACGGTCCAGCAGAGATGTAGGGGTCTTAGTGACGGTCCAGCAGAGATGTAGTGGTCTTAGTGACGGTCCAGCAGAGATGTAATGGTGTTAGTAGTCTTAGTGACGGTCCAGCAGAGATGTAGTGGTGTTAGTAGTCTTAGTGACGGTCCAGTTGAGATGTAGTGGTGTTAATAGTCATTAAATTTGCTGCTTAAAATTGTGTCTATAATGCAAATATAGCTATTCTGTCCTGTTTGAACTTTGCTTTAGCGATGACGAGGTTAGGTACAGAATCTATCAGCATTTCTTCCCTTGTTTTCTTTGTAGAATCTTCAACTTTTTGCATTATACTGTCTCTTTCCCAAGTTATGGCGTGGCTGCAAGTTTTAATGAGTTGCAACAATGCAGAACTCTCCTGGCAATACCTTACAGATGGTTGGAGCTCCGTTATCCACGTTAGTTCTGGCACAGGATTCGTTATTCTTCTGGTGTGAATATTGTCACTATTGTTTAAGTTTTTTCGACAAGCAATTTCTAATTTTGGAGGCACAGGAGGAGAAACCCTCTGTAGACGCTGATGGAGACGTGTAAGTTTTACGAGAGGGAAGAGAGAGAGAGAGAGAGAGAGAGGAAGAGAGATAGAGAGGTGTTAGCAGCAACACATACAGCAACAGTAAACTAGAGAACTAAACATCTGTATTTTGAACATATATTTTGTTAAGTTTTCCTGTGCTTCACTTTGGAAAAAATGATATAAGGTCAGACATATTATAGGTAAGTGGGGCCATGAAGACCCTGACAGGAAGTTACACAGGTCATAGAAAACTGGACCATGAAGGATGGGCCTCTTTCTGGGAAAATAAAATTTATTATTTATTAAAAAAAAAAAAACAGAGTATAATTTAATGAATCTTTTGGTTCTTAAATTTTTGTTTCTACAATTTTTCTGAGTTGAATTATCAGAAATAACGAAATTCGCCGGAATACAAATTCGCGCAAAAAAAATGTTGTTATATTTGACTTGGTTTGTGTGTTGTGGACAGTTCCGTCATTATTAATTAAATTTTGGTTTTAATGTGTGAAAATCATAATTATGCAACTATCTGAGGTGTTTAGAAAAAAAACTATAGTCATATGAAGACATAAAACACATTATTTGTTGATCCTCGAATATTTCGGAAGTAAATTATTTCATTAATTATTGAAGAAGAATAATAATTGCTCCTGGTATTATTCAAGTCATTGTTCTTGAACTTTCACCAAAATCATTCTTTAAATATTGCATTATATTCATTTATATTAAAAATTATGAAAAAAATCAACATTTTAGGCTTAAAAAAATCAAGTTGATGCATATTCATACGTTTAACAAATTAAAAAAATCCAACTAACCTATTTTTTAATTGTGTTCACTCATCCGAAATCCACATTACTTATGTCCAATTACCGGTAGGTATATACCAGTGTTGCCATATCAAAAACACGTTTCGTACTTTTAATTCCATAATTTTCAGGGGTATCACCATGTAACTTCTACAATATCATACTCCCATGTAAACATTGTCTATGAAATAATATAAAAATAATTAGACAATAAATAAACAAGACATGACAGTCACGAACCCGCTTCTCTGAAGGTCACTGCTGAGAGGTCACACAAGTCATAGAAACCTGGACCATGAAGGTCACTGCTGAGAGGTCACACAAGTCACAGAAACCTGGACCATGAGGGTCACTGCTGAGAGGTCACACAAGTCATAGAAACCTGGACCATGAAGGTCACTGCTGAGAGGTCACACAAGTCATAGAAACCTTGACCATGGGGACGCTACTGAGAGACATTTGGACGCTATTGAGAAACATACGGACGCTACTGAGACACATTTGGACGCTATTGAGAAACATGGGGACGCTACTGAGAGACATAGGGACGCTACTGAGAGACATGGGGACGCTACTGAGAAACATGGAGATGCTACTGAGAGACATGGAGATGCTACTGAGAGACATAGAGACGCTACTAAGAGACATAGAGACGCTACTGAGAGACATGGAGACGCTACTAAGAGACATGGGGACGCTACTGAGAGACATGGGGACGCTACTGAGAGACATGGAGACGCTACTAAGAGACATGGGGACGCTACTGAGAGACATGGAGACGCTACTAAGAGTCATGGAGACGCTACTAAGAGTCATGGGGACGCTACTGAGAGACATGGGGACGTTACTGAGAGCCATGGAGACGCTACTAAGAGACATGGGGACGCTACTGAGAGACATGGGGACGCTACTGACATGGGAACGCTACTGAGAGACATGGGAACGCTACTGAGAGACATGGGAACGCTACTGAGAGACATGGGAACGCTACTGAGAGACATGGGAACGCTACTGAGAGTCATGGAGACGCTACTGAGAGACATGGAGACGCTACTGAGAGACATGGAGACGCTACTGAGAGTCATGGAGATGCTACTGAAAAACATGAGAACGCTACTGAGAGACATGGGGACGTTGAAACATGGGGACGCTACTGAGAGACATGTAGACACAGAGACATGGGGACGCTATTGAGAGACACGGGGACGCTATTGAGATACATGGGGACGCTATTGAGAGACATGGGGACGTTACTGAGAGACATAGGGACACAAATGAGAGACATAGGGACACCAATGAGAGACATGGGGACGCTGAAACATGGGGACGCTACTGAGAGACATGGAGACGCTGAGAGACATAAGGACGCTATTGAGAGACATGGGGACGCTATTGAGAGACATGGGGACGCTGAGAGACATGGGGACGCTGAGAGACATGGGGACGTTACTGAGAGACATGGGGACGCTGAGAGACATGGGGACGCTGAAACATGGGGACGCTATTGAGAGACATGGGGACGCTGAGAGACATGGGGACGCTGAGAGACATGGGGACGTTACTGAGAGACATGGGGACGCTGAGAGACATGGGAACGCTGAGAGACATGGGGATGCTGAGAGTCATGGGGACGCTGAAACATGGGGACGCTGAGAGACATGGGGACGTTACTGAGAGACATGGGGACGCTGAGAGACATGGGGACGCTACTGAGAGAGTATATGTTACTTTAGTGACTAAATGCCTGTGGTTTTTATTCAGGAATGTTTTTTGAGTTCATAAAATGTGTAAAAATGACTGAAAGGCCGAATTTTGGTGGTGTTAATGAAGTGGCTGTAAATTATGAGCCGAGATCTGGGTCAGTTTGAGACTTGTAATAGGCTGGAAATAGGCCTCAAAGTGGCCGAAAATATGAATGTTCTTAACCGACTTTCCTGTGCGGTTTGCCCACTATTAAGTGGCCCTTCAAGATTAATGTAGGTTCATAAATGTTAATATAGGTTAATAAATGTTAATATAGGTTAATACAGATTCATAAATGTTAATATAGATGCATAAATGTTAATATAGGTTAATATAGGTTCATAAATGTTAATATAGGTTTATAAATGTTAATATAGGTTCATAAATGTTAATAAAAGTTCATAAATGTTAATATAGGTTCATAAATGTTAATATATTTTCATAAATGTTAATATAGGTTCATAAATGTTAATATATTTTCATAAATGTTAATATAGGTTAATATTGGTTCATAAATGTTAATATAGATTCATAAATGTTAATATAGGTTAATATAGGTTCATAAATGTTAATATAGTTTCATAAATGTTAATATAAGTTCATAAATGTTAATATAGGTTCATAACTCTCATATTAAATGTAAATACCCAACTAACGTTTATAAGGACGCCAGAATCCTGTTATTCTCTGTGTTCTTCTGGTTCCTTGGAAGCTGCCTCTTAGACGTCCTGAAGTAAGGAAGGAATCTCCTATGTCCGCAGTGGTACAAGGGGCGTATTACATAATTCCCGTGGCTGGAGGATCAAGCAATCCTTGACTGTCAGTCACCTGCATCACTGTCAGTCACCTGCCTCACTCTCAGTCACTTGCCTCACTGTCAGTCACTTGCCTCACTGTCAGTCACCTGCCTCACTGTCAGTCACCTGCCTCACTGTCAGTCACCTGCCTCACTGTCAGTCACCTGCATCACTGTCAGTCACCTGCATCACTGTCAGTCACCTGCATCACTGTCAGTCACCTGCATCACTGTCAGTCACCTGCATCACTGTCAGTCACCTGCATCACTGTCAGTCACCTGCATCACTGTCAGTCACCTGCATCACTGTCAGTCACCTGCATCACTGTCAGTCACCTGCATCACTGTCAGTCACCTGCATCACTGTCAGTCACCTGCATCACTGTCAGTCACCTGCATCACTGTCAGTCACCTGCATCACTGTCCGTCACCTGCATCCCTGTCAGTCACCTGCCTCACTCTCAGTCACTTGCCTCACTGTCAGTTACCTGCCTCACTGTCAGTCACTTGCCTCACTGTCAGTCACCTGCCTCACTGTCAGTCACCTGCCTCACTGTTAGTCACTTGCCTCACTGTCAGTCACCTGCCTCACTGTCAGTCACCTGCCTCACTGTCAGTCACCTGCATCACTGTCAGTCACCTGCATCACTGTCAGTCACCTGCATCACTGTCAGTCACCTGCATCACTGTCAGTCACCTGCATCACTGTCAGTCACCTGCATCACTGTCAGTCACCTGCATCACTGTCAGTCACCTGCCTCACTGTCAGTCACCTGCCTCACTGTCAGTCACATGCCTCACTGTCAGTCACATGCCTCACTGTCAGTCACATGCCTCACTGTCAGTTACCTGCCTCACTGTCAGTCACCTGCCTCACTGTCAGTCACATGCCTCACTGTCAGTCACCTGCCTCACTGTCAGTCACCTGCCTCACTGTCAGTCACCTGCATCACTGTCAGTCACCTGCATCACTGTCAGTCACCTGCATCACTGTCAGTCACCTGCATCACTGTCAGTCACCTGCATCACTGTCAGTCACCTGCATCACTGTCAGTCACCTGCATCACTGTCAGTCACCTGCATCACTGTCAGTCACCTGCATCACTGTCAGTCACCTGCATCACTGTCAGTCACCTGCATCACTGTCAGTCACCTGCATCACTGTCCGTCACCTGCATCCCTGTCAGTCACCTGCCTCACTCTCAGTCACTTGCCTCACTGTCAGTTACCTGCCTCACTGTCAGTCACTTGCCTCACTGTCAGTCACCTGCCTCACTGTCAGTCACCTGCCTCACTGTTAGTCACTTGCCTCACTGTCAGTCACCTGCATCACTGTCAGTCACCTGCATCACTGTCAGTCACCTGCATCACTGTCAGTCACCTGCATCACTGTCAGTCACCTGCATCACTGTCAGTCACCTGCCTCACTGTTAGTCACTTGCCTCACTGTCAGTCACCTGCATCACTGTCAGTCACCTGCATCACTGTCAGTCACCTGCATCACTGTCAGTCACCTGCATCACTGTCAGTCACCTGCATCACTGTCAGTCACCTGCATCACTGTCAGTCACCTGCCTCACTGTCAGTCACCTGCATCACTGTCAGTCACCTGCATCACTGTCAGTCACATGCCTCACTGTCAGTCACATGCCTCACTGTCAGTCACATGCCTCACTGTCAGTCACATGCCTCACTGTCAGTCACCTGCCTCACTGTCAGTCACCTGCCTCACTGTCAGTCACATGCCTCACTGTCAGTCACCTGCCTCACTGTCAGTCACCTGCATCACTGTCAGTCACCTGCATCACTGTCAGTCACCTGCATCACTGTCAGTCACCTGCATCACTGTCAGTCACCTGCATCACTGTCAGTCACCTGCATCACTGTCAGTCACCTGCATCACTGTCAGTCACCTGCATCACTGTCAGTCACCTGCATCACTGTCCGTCACCTGCATCCCTGTCAGTCACCTGCCTCACTCTCAGTCACTTGCCTCACTGTCAGTTACCTGCCTCACTGTCAGTCACTTGCCTCACTGTCAGTCACCTGCCTCACTGTCAGTCACCTGCCTCACTGTTAGTCACTTGCCTCACTGTCAGTCACCTGCCTCACTGTCAGTCACCTGCATCACTGTCAGTCACCTGCATCACTGTCAGTCACCTGCATCACTGTCAGTCACCTGCCTCACTGTCAGTCACATGCCTCACTGTCAGTCACATGCCTCACTGTCAGTCACATGCCTCACTGTCAGTCACATGCCTCACTGTCAGTCACATGCCTCACTGTCAGTTACCTGCCTCACTGTAAGTCACCTGCCTCACTGTCAGTCACCTGCCTCACTGTCAGTCACCTGCCTCACTGTCAGTCACTTGCCTCACTGTCAGTCACTTGCCTCACTGTCAGTCACCTGCCTCACTGTCAGTCACCTGCCTCACTGTCAGTCACCTGCCTCACTGTCAGTCACATGCCTCACTGTCAGTTACCTGCCTCACTGTCAGTCACCTGCCTCACTGTCAGTCACATGCCTCACTGTCAGTTACCTGCCTCACTGTCAGTCACCTGCCTCACTGTCAGTCACCTGCCTCACTGTCAGTCACTTGCCTCAATGTCAGTGGACGATGTTTCGCCAGCATAACCGACGGAAATATGCCAGATCAACCAGGCTGTGATGGATATATGGGCCAGCGGGCCACCGGCAGCAATAGCCTTGTTGACCAGGCAAGCACCAGACGAGCCTGACCCAAGGTTGGACTCTGGGAGTAAAAAAGACTCTCGGAACTCATCAAGGGTATATCAAAGGTACTAAATGAAAATCTTGTCAGCTTGAAGCCAAATTTTAAACAAGATCATTTTTTAAACAATAATTACTCTGGAAAAATAAACACATAAGCAGTATAATGTGATCCTTTATTGACAACGTTTCGCCCACGCAGTGGGCTTTATCGAGTCACAGACAGATCTACCTGGAAAATTAGTAACATGAATATATATAGGGTACAGTCAGGTGGAGAATGCTGCATGTGACAGTCTTAAAAGTAGTGTGATAGTTTAAAACCTTGTGTGACTTAAAAAGAGATTGCAGTGTTTCATTCTTAAGTTCTATGTGGGATAGCGATGAAGAAGTTTCTTGGCAATAGGTTCAGCTATGTTGTAGAAGCCGTTGTTCTGGTTGAAGTTGTTGGATATACAGATAAGTGATGATTCAGGATTCTTCGGTATTGAGTGTTGTCTTCTGGCGATGAGTCTTGCGTTTCTGTAGTTGATTAAATGGTTGTGTAAATTTCGGTGTTGAACACAGGCATTCTTGAGTCGTCAGATCTGCCTGCGTACTGGTGTTCTGAAATGCGTGTTTGGAGGTCTCTGGATGTGTGTTTATTTTTCCATTGTGTCGGTATTTTATACCATTTATTTTCAATAATTACTCTATTTGTAGATCCAAGTTGATGATTGATGATAAAAAAGAAGCTATCCACTAGCCATTGGAGCTTTTGGTAATCTGACGGAGGCCTTCCGCTGGCTTACCCTTCCATCCCTTTAAGATATACTGTAATAATTATAACCATTGGTATTTAACTTTATCTAGAACTGCAATGAATGTTTTTTGTACATAATATTTATGTTGCATAATATTTATGTGAAATTTTAAAAAGTTCTAGAAACGAAGACGTCCAGGAGTCGAGTCTCTCTCATATTTCATGTAAATGATTTGACTTGTCAATTATCATGATGATTGACAGTCTTGTTTATCACTGCAAATAATGACACGTTATCGACACAATAAATAATTAACTGCATTCATAACTGAATGCAGGTCACATAAACGTCTTTTTGAATAATTATAATTATACGAAGGTTTTGGATGAATTAAATTAAAAATTACTCATTTTTTTGTTCAAGTTTTTATGAACTTTTTACATTACCCATTAAAATGTGTTACCTATTGGCATGAAAGTACACATAACACATGTATGTATCTGCAAGTGGCAAAAATGCATGTAGGTTCATTGTTCTGACGGAACAATCGCAATTTAAAGATGAATACTTTAATTGTCTTTTTTTGGAGTGAGTAGATTTCTCAGGTGTTGACAGGTGTCAGCAGTTGTGTCGATATTTTCACGTGATTCATGAATCGTAAGAATCTGCCTTTCAACTGCCATGGGTATGGAAGTTCTGCTGTGTTGCAGTGTTTCTTAGTGAATTTCTGACTAGTGGATAGAGAGAGCAGGGTTGCTTGATTGACTAGGCCGCCTTCACCGCTGGAACTTTGACACCGGAATTGACTGAGAAACTGGTTAACATAATTGAAAAAAGTGGCTGATTTAGCATATTTTGGGCAGTTTTTAAGTTTTTTTTTAAAGGGTTGAACTGGGTGTTTCTTTGTTCCAGTAGTTAGTCCGGAATCATAATAGTGTCTGTTTTAGCTCTGGAAGCGACGAACTTGGCAACTATTGGAAATTTCAGATATGTTTTGACTGTTTTTTTCAAGCCGAGAAATGAGGGAAACGCGTCGATTTTAGTGGAGTGACGACAATATGGTCACTGAAGAACAACACTGCCATAAAGACACCTAAGGACATGAATAATGGAGAGAGGGAAAATTGTTTTTGAGATAGGAAATTTTTGAATTTAGTGTAAAATTGGCTTATGGTCAAATTTTAGACTGTTTGTATGTTTTTCTTTTTTAGCATGCTAGTAAAATAGCCTAGATTTCGCTCTATTTGATGGTTGTAATAGGTCGGAAAGACTTAAAAATGGGCAAAAAGGAAATGTTAATGACCGACTTTGAGCCAAGTAGGTTTTAACTTGATAATTTTATTAAACAAATTGTTTCCTATGCAGTAACCTGAGAATGCCCCTTCCGATGGACCTCAAACCCTAAACGTTTTTATATCTAAATTAGATTTTTTTCTAGCAGACATTCCTCAGTGAGGACAGCGTCGACACGCTCTGCTACAAGTGTACTTCTGGCCTGTGGTCTGGAGTACCTCTGGCTTGTGGTCTGGAGTACCTCTGGCCTGTGGTCTGGAGTACCTCTGGCCTGTGGTCTGGAGTTTCTCTGGCCTGTGGTCTGGAGTTCCTCTGGCCTGTGGTCTGGAGTACCTCTGGCCTGTGGTCTGGAGTACCTCTGGCCTGTGGTCTGGAGTACCTCTGGCCTGTGGTCTGGAGTACCTCTGGCCTGTGGTCTGGAGTACCTCTGGCCTGTGGTCTGGAGTACCTCTGGCCTGTGGTCTGGAGTACCTCTGGCCTGTGGTCTGGAGTACCTCTGGCCTGTGGTCTGGAGTACCTCTGGCCTGTGGTCTGGAGTACCTCTGCCTGTGGTCTGAGTACCTCTGGCCTGTGGTCTGGAGTACCTCTGGCCTGTGGTCTGGAGTACCTCTGGCCTGTGGTCTGGAGTACCTCTGGCCTGGAGTACACTTGATGGTTTAACAACAGTGGAAAGCTTGAGGTGAGAAGCTGTCATTGTTATTGGAGTGTGTAGGTGTTAATCTGACAATTTTATTTTTAACATGGAATGGGATTTTCCCTGTAAAATGGCTGGAGTATGTCTGTTCTGGACGGCTGGCGTATGTCTGTTCTGGACGGCTGGAGTATGTCTGTTCTGGACGGCTGGAGTATGTCTGTTCTGGGCGGCTGGAATATGTCTGTTCTGGACGGCTTCAACCTTTAGTGGATGATGCATCTTGCAAAAAGAGAACAATAAAGAACAGAAGACAGAATATTGTGACTGGAACAATACACAGATAACTCACACACAGGATGAGACGTTTCGGTTCGACTTGAACCATTTACAAAGTCACACTGAGAACGAGACATTTTATGGTAAGCCTGTGTAGGTGCACATTTGCTAATTGATTTACATGGTAAATAAACATAAAATTGTTGGGTTTTGTTCAATAACTCGAGAATGCGTTCTCTGGTCTGCTTCAAACTTTCAGCACTGATTTTGGGTTACGTAAATTTAAACTTCTCAATTGGCTTCCTTGCAATAACTGGAGAATGCCTCTTCTGATAGACCTCAAACCTTAAAGGCTGTTGTATTTTTCTTAGATATTTAGATATTTAACTGCATTGTAAATTTATGCTTCACTAAACTGTTCCTGTGGTGGCGTGCATTGAGGTAGACCAGGCTGAGCTTGTGGGACCTGGGGACAACTTGCTCAGGTCGTGCAGTGTCCAAAATACATCCAGTTTTTTTTTTATGTGAAGAAGATATCATCAACACTGTGTTATGTATCAACTTCATTGTCAAGAAGCTGAGAATGAGAGACGAGGAGAGAGGAATAATGAAAGACTTGACATCAGGTGAGAATGAAGGTGGTGCCTGACTTGCCTTGTGGTACACCTAAAAGTCTTCACAACGATGATCAAGAACATCAAGGACGGATTCTCTTTCGGATTTAAACTTCATTGATGGATCAAAATTGTTAAGAGTAGAATCAACAGGCAGAGAGAGCGATGACATCATTTACATAGAGAGATGGACGCTCATCAATAATGGAAAGTTGACCAACTGCAGAATAATCCATATGAAGTGTGTGTGTGTTTGTGTGTGTGTACTCACTTATTTGTATTCACCTATTTGTGGTTGCAGGGGTCGAGTCGTATCTCCTGGCCCCTCCTCTTCACTGGTAGCTACTAGGTCCACTCTCTCCCTGCTCCATGAGCTTCATCATACCTCTTCTTAAAACTGTGTCGATCCTGCCTTCATTACCTTACTCTCCAGATTGTTCCACTTCCTTGCAACTCTATGAATGAAGAAATACTTCCTAACATCCCAGCGACTCACCTGATTCTTCAACTTCCAGTTGTAAGAATCATCTCTGAAACATCCTGTCCTTATCCACCTCGTCAGTTCCTTTAATTATTTTATATGTTATCATGTTCCCCCTGTCCCTCCTGTCCTCCAGTGACGTCAGGTCGATTTTCCTTGACCTCTCTTCGTAGGACATACTCCCTTAATTCCAAGACTAGTCTTGTTGCAAACCTTTGCACTTTCTCTAATTTCTTGACGTGCTTAACCAGGTGTGGATTCCAAATTGGTGCTACATACTCAAATATAGACCTGCTGTACACGGTGTACAGAGTCTTGAACGATTTCTTATTGCTAGTCGCCCAGAGTTACTCCTATCTTCAAGAAAAATAGTAGGTCTGATGTCAGCAACTATAGGCCTATTAGTATACTCAGTGTAATATCCAAAATTCTAGAGAGGGCGGTGTACTGTCAAGTAGTTAAATATCTTAGTGACAACAACATTCTTCATAGTTACCAACCAGGCTTTAGGAGCTCTTACTTAACCGACACCTCCCTAATTAATCTGATGGATTACATGAGAACTGAAATGTCGATAGGTAACCTCATAGGAATGGTAACTTTAGACTTGCAAAAGGCCTTCGATACTGTCAACCACAATATATTATGTAAGAAACTTCAAGCTATCGGCAAAGGTTCCGTAGACTGGTTTAAGTCCTATCTTAGCAATAGGAAACAAATTGTCAAAATCAACAAAACAGAATCAGAACCACTGCCTATAGCATGTGGAGTTCCCCAAGGTAGTATTCTGGGTCCCTTATTATTTCTGTGTTATGTAAATGACATGCCCATCAGTGTCAAGTGCAAACTCCTACTGTATGCGGATGACAGTGCTCTGTTAGTGTCAGGTAAAGACCCACAATATATAGCTAATGTATTAACACTGGAACTGGAGTCCTGCAGCAAATGGTTAGTAGACAACAAACTATCGATACACTTCGGGAAAACAGAAGCCATACTCTTTGGCACGAAATATAAACTGAGAAGGGTAAATAATTTTAATGTCCGGTGTAATGGGGAATCCATCACTTCAGTTTCCTCAGTAAAATATCTGGGAATCCCCTTTGACCCATGCATGTCAGGAGAACTGATAGGGAACAGTGTAGTAAAGAAAGCGAATGTCAGACTGAAGTTCCTCTACAGACAAGCACAGTGTCTACCTACTGAGGCTCGCAGGACCCTATGTCTAGCCCTTATACAATGTCATATGGACTACGCTTGCTCTTCATGGTACTCTGCCTTGACAAAAAAAACTGAAAGATAAACTGCAAATCACGCAGAACAAAATGGTAAGATTCATCCTGGACCTGGGCCCAAGAGAACATGTAGGCCAGGATGAATTACAACAATTGGATATGCTGAATATTGAAGACAGAGTAAAACAACTTAAGTTAAATCAAGTATATAAAATTGATCACAAACAGTGTCCAGAATATCTTGCTGCCAATTTTGTCAAGGCTGAGAACCAAAGCAGTCATAGTACTAGGGGGAGAGAGCACAACTTTGTAGTACCCACAGTCAGTGGCCAGGCTTCAAACACCTTTTATTGTACAGCAATAAAGGAATGGAACAGACTGCCTGCGCATGTCAAAGCCAGTCATAACATTAGCCAGTTCAAGAAGAGAGCCAAAAGGTACCTAATGAATGTAGCGACAGAAAGGGAGGAGAAGGATTTTTTATTTTTTTAGCTAACACACATGTAAATGTAAATAACTCTTTTTACCTGATTCCTAGTATATCTCCTTTATAGTATAATAACATATATCTCCTACAGTGTATAATATTAAGGTATTAAAAAGACCCCAATGGAAATAAGTCCCTCTGTATCACTTTTTTGGGTTATCCTGGGTTCTCTACACATATGCTGCTATGTATGATAATCTATGTAACTGTATTTGTTTATATCTGAATAAACTTACTTACTTACTGGAGGTAGCCTTACCTGGCTGAGCTGTGCCATGCCTACTGTCTGAGCTATGTCTGCTCTCTCAGCTGTATCTGCTGTCTGAGCTATGTTTACTGTCTGAGCTATGTCTGCTGCCTGAGCTATGTTTGATGTTTGAACTATGTTTGATGTTTGAACTATGTTTGCTGTCTGAGCTATGTTTGCTGTCTGAGCTATGTCTGCTCTATGAGCTATGTCTGCTCTTTTAGCTATGTCTGCTCTTTCAGCTATGTCTGCTATCTGAGCTATGTCTTTTGACCGAGCTATATCTGCTCTCCGAGCGATGTCTGCTGCCTGATCTATGTCTGGCGTCTAAGCTATGTCAACTGTTTGAGCTATGTCTAATTTTTTAGCTATGTCTACTGTCTGAGTTATGTCTGCTGTCTGAGCTATGTCTATTGTTTGAGCTATGTCTACTATCTGAGTTATGTCTGTGGTCTGAGCTATGTCTTCTGTTTGAGCTATGTCTACTGTCTTAGTTATGTCTGCTGTCTGAGCTAGGTCTACTGTCTGAACTATGTCTGCCTGAGCAAGGTCTTCTGTCTGAGGTATGTCTGTTCTCTGAGATATGTCTAACTCTTTGAGCTATGTCTGCTCTTTAGCAATGTCTGTTGTCTGAGCTTTGTCTGCTGTTTGAGCTATGTCTGTTGTCTGAGCTACGTCTGTTGTCTGAGCTATGTCTGCTCTCTGAGCTATGTCTACTCTTTGAGCTATGTCTGCTCTCTGAACCAGGTCTACTGTCTGAACCAGATCTACTGTCTGAACTATATCTGTCTGAGCTATGTCTGTTGTCTGAGCTATGTTTGTTTGAGCTATAACTGCTGTCTGAGCTATGTCTACTGTCTGAGCTATGTCTACTGTCTGAGCTATGTCTGCTGTCGGAATTATGTCTGCTGTCGGAATTATGTCTGCTGTCGGAATTATGTCTGCTGTCTGAGATATGTCTACTGTTTGAGCTATGTCTTCTCTCTAAACTACGTCTGTTTGAGCTATGTCTGCTGCCTGAGCTATATCTGCTGCCTGAGTTATGTCCGCTGAGCTATGTCTACTGTCTGAGCTATGTCTGCTGTCTGAGCTATGTCTGCTGTCTGAGTTATGTTTGCTTTCTGAGCAAAGTCTTCTGTTTAAGCTATGTCCGCTGTCTGAGCTATGTCTACTGTCCAAGCTATGCCTACTGTTTGAGCTACGTCTCCTGTCTGAGCTATGTCTACTGTCTGAGCTATGTCTACTGTTTGAGCTATGTCTATTGTTTGAGCTATGTCGGCTGTCTGAGCTATGTCTACTGTTTGAGCTATGTCCGCTGTTTGAGCTATGTCTACTGTCTGAGTTATGTCTGCTGTCTCAGCTAGGTATACTGCCTGAACTGTCTGTTTGAGCTATGTCTTCTGTCTGAGCTATGTCTGCTGTCTAAGTTATATCTACTGTCTGAGTTATGTCTGCTCTCTCAGCTGTTTCTTCTGCCTGAGCTATGTCTGCTCTCTAAGTTATGTTTACTGTTTGAACTATGTCTGCGGTCTCAGCTATGTCTGATGTTTGAGGTGTATCTGCTGTCTCAGCTATGTCTGCTCTATTAGCTATGTCTGCTCTTTCAGCTATGTCTGCTCTTTCAGCTACGTCTGTTTTTTCAGCTATGTCTGCTATCTGAGTTATGTCTCTTGTCTGAGCTATATCTGCTTTCTGAGCTATGTCTGCAGTCTGAGCTATTGCTACTGTCTGAGTTATATTTACTGTTTGATCTCTGAGCTATAACTGCTGTTTGGGCAATGTCTGCTGTCTGAGCTATGTCTGCTCTCTGAGATATGTTTACTGTCTGAGGAATGTCTACTGTCTGAGTTATGTCTGCTGTCTAAGCTAGTCTACTGTCTGAACTGTCTGTTTGTGCTATGTCTGATGTTTGAGCTGTGTCTGTTGTCTGAGCTATGTCTGCTGTCTCAGCTATGTGTGCTCTCTCAGCTGTCTCTGCTGTCTGAGCTATGTGTGCTGTCTGAGCAATGTTTACTGTCTGAGCTTTGTCTGCTGTCTGAGCTATGTCTGATGTTTGAGCTGTGTCTGCTGTCTGAGTTATGTCTGTTGCCTAAGCTATGACTGCTATCTGAGCTATGTTTACTATCTGAGCTATGTTTACTGTCTGAGGTATGTCTACTCTCTGAGTTATGTCTGCTGTCTGAGCTAGTCTACTGTCTGAACTGTCTGTTTGAGCTAGTCTACTGTCTGTTTCAGCTATGTCTGATGTTTGAGCTGTGTCTGTTGTCCGAGCACATGGCTAGCTGCAGTGTTTTAGAATCTCAGGTTGAAGTGTTGAAGAAGGAGTTTCTACTTCTTCAGGAGGAAAATAGGAGGCTGAAGCTTCGCCTAGATGGGTGTGGGAGTGAGTGTGAGATGGTTGGAGCTGGTAAGGAGGAAATGGTTACTAACAGTGAAAGTGGCAGCCGCTTTAAGTGGCAAGTGGTTCACAATTCAGGAAGAAGGAAGATAAGGAAGGTTAATAGAGAAGATGTGAAGGTAGGAAATCGATTCTCTGTTCTCCAGGACGAGTGTACTTCAGTGGTCAGTGAGGTTAAAGGTACCACTGACTCCCCTGCTAATCAAGGTAAGAATATTCTGATTGTGGGAGACTCTCAGGTAAGATATATGGACCGTGCCTTTTGTAACAGAGATAGGAAGGTCAGACAGAGGGTGTGCCTCCCAGGAGCTGGTGTTGGTGACATAGTCAGCAGGTTGGATAATATTATGTCAGGTAATGGGAACAAGCCCATTATCTGTCTTAGTGCTGGTGGAAATGATGTTGGGAAGGGCAGGAGACAGGAGCTACTAGAGAAGTACAGGTCAGCCATAGAAGTCGTTAGGTCTAGGGTAGGTATCCCAATCATATGTCTAGAAAGGGAGTGGGCAATGAATGGATGTCTAGGGCAATTGGTATAAATTGCTGGCTAGACAGGTACTGCAAGGAACTTGCAATTCCATTCATTGATAACTGGGACAAATTCTATGGCAAACGTGATATGTATGCAAGGGATGGGGTTCATCTCTCTGGGGCTGGAGTGATTGCATTAGCCGATACGATTGAGGGGGTCATAGGAGACTTGTCTAGGAATTTAAACTGATAGATTATAGAGGTATGGGTGTTTGTGGGAAACAATCAGGCTGTAGTATTAGGCCTGGAAACAGCAGATATTACCAGGATACCCCAGGTATATGTTTAAAAGATAAGATTCAAAATAAAGTTTGTAAATGCAAAGCAATTGATCAACAAACAAAGAGAGATAGTAGAGGGCAACGAGTGACTAGCTCCCTTAAGGTTTACTATACAAATAGTAGGAGTCTAAGAAATAAGATAGATGAGCTAAGATTACTTGCAAGTGCAGGTAATATAGATATTATTGCTATAACAGAGACCTGGTTCAACCTGAAAGATAGAGAAATGCCTTCCGAGTGCAACATTCAGGGTTACAAACTATTCCACACTGATAGGGTCAACAGGAAGGGTGGTGGAGTGGCGATGTATGTCAGAGATAATTTAAATTGTTGTGTTAGACAAGGTATAAGATTAGAAACAGCGGACACAGAATCTGTTTGGCTACAGTTTCTCGAGGGTCGTGAAAAATTAATTTTGGGTGTGATTTACAGACCCCCAAGTCTGGATAGGGAGCGCAGTAAGCTGCTATGGGACGAAATTCATAAGGCGTCTAGATATGAAAATGTTGTGTTAATGGGAGATTTTAACTTTAGACAAATTGATTGGAACAATGAGACAGGTAATCTTGAGTCTAGTGACTTTCTTGATACGGTTCAGGATTGTTTTTTAAAACAGTTTGTGACAGAACCAACTAGAGGTAGCAACTTGCTTGATTTGGTTCTTGCCAACAAAGAATCACTAATTAATAATCTTGAAGTTAATGAAGAGCTTGGGGAAAGCGATCACAAATCACTTAGTTTCAATATATCATGGAATTACCCAGGTAACTGCAATCAAGTCCCTGTTCCAGACTTTCGCTTAGCCGACTTCATGGGGCTGAGAAATTACCTAGGTGGGCTAAATTGGGATGACCTGACTATGGGTCAGGTAGGTGGTTTTGGTTGCCAATATGACGTTTTCCAGAGCGTAGTTCTAGCTGCCCAGACAACCTTTGTTCCAAGTAGGGAAATTAGATCTAACAAAAATTATTCTAAATGGATGAACAATAGATTAAAACATCTCATTGGTCAAAAGAGAGGCATATATAGGCGTATCAAAAGAGGGGATGGACAGATAAGAAATCAATATTTTCAATTAAAGAGAGAAATAAAAAAGAAATAAGAAAAGCGAAAAGGGATTATGAGGCTAAGGTCGCAAGGGATTCGAAGACTAACCCAAAAGGGTTCTTTCAGGTATACAGAAGTAAGATTAGGGACAAGATAGGCCCACTTAAGAGTAACTCAGGACAAATCACGGACAGTGATAAGGATATGTGTGAAATTTTCAATACTTACTTCCTCTCAGTTTTTACTCAGGAAGATACTAGCGGAATTCCAGAAATAATAAATTATGTAGAACTGGAAGATAATAGACTATGCTCGATTGGGGTAACTAGTGACATGGTCCTCAGACAAATAGAGAAATTAAAACCTAACAAATCCCCAGGCCCTGATGAACTGTTTGCAAGAGTTTTAAAGGAATGTAAAGAGGAACTTAGCAAACCTTTGGCAAATCTTTTCAATATATCACTACAAACTGGTATAGTGCCAGACAAGTGGAAAAGGGCAAATGTAATACCTATTTACAAGGCAGGTGACAGGTCCTTAGCTTCGAACTATAGACCAATAAGCCTTACCTCCATAGTTGGTAAATTTATGGAATCAATAATTGCCGAGGCAATTCGTAGCCATCTTGAAAGCATAAATTGATTAATGAATCTCAACACGGTTTTACTAAGGGGCGTTCCTGTCTTACGAATTTACTAACTTTTTTCACTAAGGTGTTTGAGGAGGTAGATCATGATAATGAATATGATATTGTGTATATGGACTTCAGTAAGGCTTTCGATAAAGTTCCACATCAGAGGCTACTGGGAAACTTAAGGCACACGGAATAGCAGGAGAATTTTTTCCTGGGTAGAGGCATGGTTGACAAATAGGCGGCAGAGAGTTTGCATAAATGGAGAGAAATCAGAATGGGGGCGCGTCTCAAGCGGTGTTCCACAGGGGTCAGTTTTGGGCCCCCTGTTGTTTACAATTTACATAAACGACATAGATGAGGGAATAAATAGTAACATAAGTAAATTTGCTGATGACACCAAAATAGGCCGTCCAATTCATTCAAATGAGGACATTAGAGCACTCCAGGATGATTTGAATAGACTGATGCAGTGGTCGGAGAAGTGGCAGATGCAGTTTAATGTAAACAAATGCAAAGTTCTAAATGTTGGGCAGGACAATAACCAGGCCACATATAAGCTGAATAATGTAGATCTTATTACTTGTGATTGCGAGAAGGATTTAGGAGTTCTGGTTAGTAGTAATCTGAAGCCAAGACAACAGTGCATAAGTGTTCGCAATAAAGCTAACAGAATCCTTGGCTTCATATCAAGAAGTATAAATAATAGAAGTCCTCAGGTTGTTCTACAACTCTATATATCTTCTCACATCATAAAAATCTTTGAAAGAGTGATGAGACGGCAGATTACAAAGTTCATGGACCAGCACAACCAACATAACCCGAACCAGCATGGCTTTAGAGCGGGTCGATCATGCCTGTCACAGCTGCTGAACCATTATGACAGAATTACGGAGGCATTGGAGGACGACCAAAACGCAGATGTGATTTACACAGATTTTGCAAAGGCGTTTGACAAATGCGATCATGGAGTGATAGCGCACAAAATGAGGGCCATAGGCATTACGGGGAAGGTAGGCAGATGGATTTTTGAGTTCCTAACACAAAGAACACAAAAAGTAGTAGTGAACAGGGCAAGATCCAGCATCAGCGAGGTCAAAAGCTCAGTGCCCCAAGGCACTGTCCTGGCACCTCTGCTGTTTCTCATCCTCATAGCAGACATAGATAAAAACACCCAGCACACTTTTGTATCATCATTTGCAGATGACACTAAAATAAGCATGAAAGTCACTACGGTAGAAGACACGGAAAAATTACAGGAGGACATAAGCAGGGTTTTCCAATGGGCAGTGGAGAACAACATGACGTTCAATGGTGATAAGTTTCAGCTGCTTAGGTATGGAAAAAATGAAGAACTCAAAAGGAACACTATATACAAAACGCAAGAGGGTCACCACATAGAACGAAAGGAACACGTAAAGGACTTGGGAATAATTATGTCTGCTGATCTGTCGTTTAAAGACCATAACAAGACAAAGATCACAACAGCCAGGAAGATGACGGGGTGGGTATTGAGAACTTTCAAAACAAGGGAAATAATGCCGATGGTGACACTATTCAAATCGCTAGTGCTTCCTCACTTAGAATACTACTCTGTGCTGACGGCCCCGTTCAGGGCAGGATAAATATCAGAGCTGGAACAAATCCAGAGATCGTTTACGGCTCACATTGAGCCATTGAAACATCTAAATTATTGGGAACGCCTTCAAGTCTTGAACATGTACTCATTGGAGCGGAGGAGAGAGAGATACATGATAATATATACATGGAAAGTACTTGAGGGCCTGGTCCCAAATCTGCACACAGCCATAACAACATACTGGAGTGAGAGATATGGGAGAAAGTGTAAAATAAACCCAGTGAGGAGCAGGGGTGCGGTGGGGACAATACGGGAGCACTGTATTAACATCCGGGGTCCCAGACTATTCAACATCTTACCAGAAGATATCCGAAACACGGCTGGAACCAGTGTAGAAGCCTTCAAGAGGAAACTGGACAAATATCTTCACCAGGTGCCAGATCAACCAGGCTGTGATGGATATGTGGGGCAGCGGGCCTCCAGCAGCAACAGCCTGGTTGACCAGGCAAGCACCAGACGAGCCTGGCCCATGGCCGGGCTCAGAGAGTAGATACTCTCGAAACTCTTCAGAGGTATATCAAAGGTATATCTTTGGTTAGGCCTCATTTAGATTATGCTGCACAGTTCTGGTCACCGTATTACAGAATGGATATAAATGCACTGGAAAACGTACAAAGGAGGATGACAAAGTTGATCCCATGTATCAGAAATCTTCCCTATGAGGATAGACTGAGGGCCCTGAATCTGCACTCTCTAGAAAGGCGTAGAATTAGGGGGGGATATGATTGAGGTGTATAAATGGAAAACAGGAATAAATAAAGGGGATGTAAATAGCGTGCTGAAAATATCCAGCCAAGACAGGACTCGCAGCAATGGTTTCAAGTTGGAAAAGTTCAGATTCAGGAAGGATATAGGAAAGCACTGGTTTGGTAATAGAGTTGTGGATGAGTGGAACAAACTCCCGAGTACCGTCATAGATGCTAAGACGTTGTGTAGTTTTAAAAATAGGTTAGATAAATACATGGGTGGGTGTGGATGGGTGTGAGTTTGGACCTGACTAGCTTGTATTACCAGGTCAGTAGCTGTACTAATTCCTTAAGTGGAAGTGACCTGACCAGGTGGTCGGCTGACCAGGTGGTCAACTAGACAATTATATAAGAACGGGAACTATTAAGATAAAATCAAAGAAAACTCAGATGAGTGTGTATACATAAACGTGTACATGTTTGCGTAGCGTGACCTAAGTGTAAGTAGAAGTAGCAAGACGTACCTGAAATCTTGCATGTTTATGAGACAGAAAACAGACACCAGCAACCCTACCATCATGTAAAACAGTTTCAGGTTTCTGTTTCACAGTCACCTGGCAGGATGGTAGTACCTCCCTGGGTGGTTGCTGTCTACCAACAGGGTGGGGGTCGTCCTGGAGGGGGTTGGGGGGAGGGGGTGGGGGGGGTGTTGTGGGCGAGGGGCTTGGGCTTCCGGCGGGCATGTGTGGGAGTGTTGGGTGGGAGTGAGTGGAGACGGGTGGTTTTTGGGACATGACGATCTGTTGGAGTGTGGGCGGGGTGGCGTTTTGTGGGGGGATTCTGGGAGACCAGTTAATTGATTTAGTTGGACTTGAGTCCTGGAGATGGGAGGTGCAGTGCCTGCACTTTAAAGGAGGGGTCTGGGATAGTGACGGCTGGGAGGGACAATTCTCAGCTGTCGTATCTGAGCTCCTCTGCAAAGACAGTGATTATGTGTGAGTGTGGTGAAAGTGTTGAGTGATGATGGAAGTATTTTCTTTTTGGGGATTTTCTTTCTTTTTGGGTCACCCTGCCTCGGTGGGGGGCGGCTGACTTGTTGAAAAAAAAAAAAATTGTAGCTCTGTTCCCAAACATCATGTAGAAGGTCTTGTCATTGTTAAGAGTGAGTTCATTGGTGGTCATCCAGGTAAATATAACTTTGAGCTCCTCATTAACAGTGCTATTGAAAGAATTTGGATTTGGGTAGGAGATTGCAAACAGAACAGGTCTAAGTTGTTGATTTGCATTTGGAAGATCATAGAGGTATATGAGGAAAAGCAGAGGGCTGAGAACACTACCTTGAGGCACCCTATGTCTATAGGTCATGTTGAGGAGGTTACGCCCTGGTGATGGACCAGGTGCTTTGGCTCCCTCAGTGCCCTGGTGATGGACCAGGTGCTTAGGCTCATTCAGTGCCCTGGTCATGGACCAGGTACTCACCTAATTGTACTCACCTAATTGTGGTTGCAGGGGTCGAGACTCAGCTCCTGGCCCCGCCTCTGCGCTGCCCGCTATTGGGTATCTGCTCTCCCTGCTCCATGAGCTTTATCATACCTCATCTTAAAACTGTGTATGGTTCCTGCCTCCACTATGTCTTTCTCTAGACTATTCCACTTCCTGACTACTCTGTGGCTGCTCCTTCAACGGCCTGGTGATGGACCAGTTACTTCGGCTCATTCAGTGCCCTGGTGATGGACCAGGTGCTTTGGCTCCCTCAGTGCCCTGGTGATGGACCAGGTGCTTAGGATCATTCAGTGCCCTGGTGATGGACCAGGTACTTAGGCTCATACAGTGCCCTGGTGATGGACTAGGTGCTTTGGCTCCCTCAGTACCCTTGTGATGGACTGGGTGCTTTGGCTACCTCAGTGCCCTGGTGATGGACCAGGTGCTTAGGCTTATTCAGTGCCCTGGTGATGGACCAGGTACTTAGGCTCATTCAGTGCCCTGGTGATGGACCAGGTGCTTCAGCTCCTTTAATACCTTGGTGATGGACCAGGTGCTTCAGCTCCTTCAATGCCCTGGTGATGGATCATGTGCTTCGGCTTATTCAGTGCCCTGGTGATGGACCAGGTGCTTCAGCTCTTTTGGTGCTCTTGTGATGGACCAGGTGCTCCAGCTCTTCCAGTACCCTGTTTTATAGTGCCCTGATTATCAAAGCATATTCCATGGATAGAGTAGGTGGGATGGGTAGGAGTATTTGTTTGTGGGATTGGTTTTGGGTTTTAGGGGGACCTGCCTAGTGTGGACCAGTTGGCTTGGTGCAGTGTTCCTTATTTCTGTTTTCTTGTGAGTGAGAAGGGTTGGATTTGAACGGGACTTGCACAATTGTTGGGGGGAGGGGTTGTGGGGGTTTGTTCCTTGAATGGGGATGGGTTGGACAAATATATTTGTTGGTGGGTTGGTTTTGACATGGACCTGCCAAGTATGGGCCAATAGGCCTGTTGCAGTGTGCCTCTGTTCTTATGTTCTTATGTTCTTATGAGTGGGTGCGGTTGGGTGTGAGTTGGTCCTGACTAGCTTGTGCTAGGTCAGATGCAGTGTTCCTTCCTTAAGTGAATGTAACCTGACCTGGCTGGGTCGGGGCATTGGCTTAAGCCGTTGGAGATTTGGACCTGCCTCGCATGGGCCAGTAGGCCTGCTGCAGTGTTCCTTCTTTCTTATGTTCTTATGTTCTTATGTTCTTATGTCTGCTGTCTCAGCTATATCTGCTTCTCAGCTGTCTCTGCTGTCTCAGCTATATCTGCTGTCTGAGCAATGTTTACTGTCTGAGCTTTTTCTGCTGTCTGAGCTATGTCTGATATTTGAAGCTGTGTCTGCTGTCTGAGTTATGTCTGCTCTTTGAGCTGGGATTACTGTCTGAACTATGTCTGTCTATGTCTGCTGTCTGAGCTATGTCTGTTGTCTGAGTTATGTCTGCTGTCTGAGTTAAGTCTGCTGTCTGAGTTAAGTCTGCTGTCTGAGTTAAGTCTACTGTCTGAACTATGTCTGCTGTCTGAGCTATGTCTGCTGTCTGAGCTGTGTCTGCTGACTGAGTTACGTCTGTTGTCTGAGCTATGTCTGCTGTCTGAATTACGTCTGTTGTCTGAGCTATGTCTGCTTTCTGAGCAATGTCTGCTGTCTGAGCAATGTCTGCTGTCTGAGCAATGTCTGCTGTCTGAGCTATGTCTGCTGTCTGAGCTATGTCTGCTCTCTGAGCTATGTCTGCTGTCTGTGTTACGTCTGCTGTCTGAGATATGTCTGCTGTCTGAGCTATGTCTGCTGTCTGAGCTATGTCTGCTGTCTGAGCTATGTCTGCTGTCTGAGCTATGTCTGCTGTCTGAGCTATGTCTGCTGTCTGAGCTATGTCTGCTGTCTGAGTTACGTCTGCTGTCTGAGCTATGTCTGCTGTCTGAGATACGTCTGCTGTCTGAGATATGTCTGCTGTCTGAGATATGTCTGCTGTCTGAGATATGTCTGCTGTCTGAGCTATGTCTGCTGTCTGAGTTACGTCTGTTGTCTGAGCTATGTCTTCTGTCTGAGCTATGTCTGCTGTCTGAGTTACGTCTGTTGTCTGAGCTATGTCTGCTGTCTGAGCTATGTCTGCTGTCTGAGCTACGTCTGCTGTCTGAGCTATGTCTGCTGTCTGAGCTATGTCTGCTGTCTTAGCTATGTCTGCTGTCTGAGTTACGTCTGCTGTCTGACCTATGTCTGCTGTCTGAGCTATGTCTGCTGTCTGAGTTATGTCTGCTGTCTTAGCTGTCTGCTGTTTGGGCTGGAGTGGTGCTCTATCCGGTCTTGTATTGCTGTCATATATCAAGCAACTCCTGATCAAGAAATAGTGGTTGACGTTGATAAGTTACGTCCTGATCCTTGGGTTCTCAAGATCAAGATCAAGAAAGTTCAGGTAAGACGCTTGTGGGGAGAGCGGGGAAGTGGAAGAGCAGGTTGGGGAGAGGATGGTTATTAGTGGGAGGGATAGTACCATTGCTTAACCCAGTTACATAGGGTTGCCAGATTGGCCATTTCATGGCCAAATTTGTGAAAATTGTCAATTTTTAGAACTTCGAGTCCATGGAAAAATCAGTTTGGCTATTTATGCAAATTTGGCCACTAATTTGGACATTTTTAGAAATATTTTAAATCATATGTATTATTTACATAGTTTAATATTGTTATCGCATTGTACGGCAAGCTGCTGCAGGTCAGGATACAAGGTATAAGCTAGCTGCTGGAGGTCAGGATACAAGGTATAAGCTAGCTGCTGGAGGTCAGGATACAAGGTATAAGCTAGCTGCTGGAGGTCAGGATACAAGGTATAAGCTAGCTGCTGGAGGTCAGATACAAGGTATAAGCTAGCTGCTGGAGGTCAGGATACAAGGTATATGCTAGCTGCTGGAGGTCAGGATACAAGGTATAAGCTAGCTGCTGGAGGTCAGGATACAAGGTATAAGCCAGCTGCTGAAGGTCAGGATACAAGGTATAAGCTAGCTGCTGAAGGTCACGATACAAGGTATAAGCTAGCTGCTGGAGGTCAGGATACAAGGTATAAGCTAGCTGCTGGAGGTCAGGATACAAGGTATAAGCTAGCTGCTGGAGGTCAGGATACAAGGTATAATCTAGCTGCTGGAGGTCAGGATACAAGGTATAAGCTAGCTGCTGGAGGTCAGGATTCAGGGTATAAGCTAGCTGCTGGTCACAATAAACGGTATAAGCTAGCTGCTGGAGGTCAGGATACAAGGTATTAACTAGCTGCTGGAGGTCAGGATACAAGGTATAAGCTATCTGCTGGAGGTCAGGATACAAAGTATAAGCTATCTGCTGGAGGTCAGTATACAAGGTATAAGCTAGTTGCTGGATGTCAGGATACAAACTATAAGCTAGCTGCTGGAGGTCGGGATACAAGGTATAAGCTAGCTTATGCTTGTGAGGATACAAGGTATAAGCTAGCTGCTGGAGGTCAGGATACAAGGTATAAGCTAGCTACTGGAGGTCAGGATACAAGGTATAAGCTAGCTGCTGGAGGTCAGGATACAAGGTATAAGCTAGCTGCTAGAGGTCAGGATACAAAGAATAAGCTAGCTGCTGGAGGTCGGGATACAAGGTATAAGCTAGCTGCTGGAGGTCAGGATACAAGGTATAAGCTAGCTGCTGGAGATCGGGATACAAGGTATAAGCTAGCTGCTGGAGGTCAGGATACAAGGTATAAGCTAGCTGCTGGAGGTCAGGATACAAGGTATAAGCTAGCTGCTGGAGGTCAGGATACAAGGTATAAGCTAGCTACTTGAGGTCAGGATACAAGGCATAAGCTAGCTGCTGCTGGTCGGGATACAAGGTATAAACTAGCTGCTGGAGGTCGGGATACAAGGTATAAGCTAGCTGCTGGAGGTCGGGATACAAAGTATAAGGTAGCTGATGGAGGTCGGGATACAAGGTATAAGCTAGCTGCTGGAGGTCGGGATACAAGGTATAAGCTAGCTGCTGCAGGTCGGGATACAAGGTATAAGCTATCTGTTGGAGGTCGGCATACAAGGTATAAGCTAGCTGGTGGAGGTCGGGATACAAGGTATAAGCTAGCTGCTGGTGGTCGGGATACAAGGGATAAGCTAGCTGCTGCAGGTCGGGATACAAGGTATAAGCTAGGTGCTGGAGGTCGGGATACAAGGTATAAGCTAGGTGCTGGAGGTCGGGATACAAGGTATAAGCTAGCTGCTGGAGGTCGGGATACAAGGTATAAGCTAGGTGCTGGAGGTCGGGATACAAGGTATAAGCTAGCTGCTGGAGGTCGGGATACAAGGTATAAGGTAGCTGCTGGAGGTCAGGATATAAGGTATAAGCTAGGTGCTGGAGGTCAGGATACAAGGTATAAGCTAGCTGCTGGAGGTCGGGATACAAGGTATAAGCTAGCTGCTGGAGGTCAGGATACAAGGTATAAGCTAGCTGCTGGAGGTCGGGATACAAGGTATAAGCTAGCTGCTGGAGGTCGGGATACAAGGTATAAGCTAGCTGCTGGAGGTCGGGATACAAGGTATAAGCTAGCTGCTGGAGGTCAGGATACAAGGTATAAGCTAGCTGCTGGAGGTCGGGATACAAGGTATAAGCTAGCTGCTGGAGGTCGGGATACAAGGTATAAGCTAGGTGCTGGAGGTCGGGATACAAGGTATAAGCTAGCTGCTTGAGGTCGGGATACAAGGTATAAGCTAGCTGCTGGAGGTCGGGATATAAGGTATAAGCTAGCTGCTGGAGGTCAGGATACAAGGTATAAGCTAGCTGCTGGAGGTCGGGATACAAGGTATAAGCTAGCTGCTGGAGGTCAGGATACAAGGTATAAGCTAGCTGCTGGAGGTCGGGATACAAGGTATAAGCTAGGTGCTGGAGGTCGGGATACAAGGTATAAGCTAGCTGCTTGAGGTCGGGATACAAGGTATAAGGTAGCTGCTGGAGGTCAGGATATAAGGTATAAGCTAGCTGCTGGAGGTCGGGATACAAGGTATAAGCTAGCTGCTGGAGGTCAGGATACAAGTTATAAGCTAGCTGCTGGAGGTCGGGATACAAGGTATAAGCTAGCTGCTGAAGGTCAGGATACAAGGTATAAGCTAGCTGCTGGAGGTCGGGATACAAGGTATAAGCTAGCTGCTGGAGGTCGGGATACAAGGTATAAGCTAGCTGCTGAAGGTCAGGATACAAAGTATAAGCTAGCTGCTGGAGGTCAGGATACAAGGTATAAGCTAGCTGCTGGAGGTCGGGATACAAGGTATAAGGCAACGTTGATAAAACACATGTTACAAGACAGGATGAATTATTTTTACTTTATATTTGCTACTTCCATTGTTAAAGAGTTGGAGAGGCTTAATGTTTTGTTCCAGCAAACTGTGGTGATCCTCACCATCTTGACAGTCTTCATCACAGGCTGTACAACCAAGATGCAACATGCAAAATAGTTGAAAATGTAGACTTTGGAATTAAATTTGATTAATGTATTATGACGTACTTGATCAACTTTAGCACTTTTCGAGCACCCAGATCTACCTGGGGTTCATTACCTTTGTAACTAGTTCAGCTATCATAACTTTGGGGTCCAGTCCCTGGACCCATTATGTACCTCTGTAATCTTTTGACTACCACCCACAGGATGGGTATGGGGTGACTACCACCCACAGGATGGGTATGGGGTGACTACCACCCACAGGATGGGTATGGGGTGAGTACCGCCCACAGGATGGGTATGGGGTGACTACCGCCCACAGGATGGGTATGGGGTGCATAATAAAGATAATAAACTAACTCCTAATATGGAACAATAAAATAATAAAATAAAGTCTGAGAAATTTAGGGGCTAAGCCAAGCTTCAAGAATGATTGCATCAAGTGAACCAGCGGCTCCCTGACTCACCTCAGTGAACCAGCGGCTCCCTGACTCACCTCAGTGAACCAGCGGCTCCCTGACTCACCTCAGTGAACCAGCGGCTCCCTGACTCACCTCAGTGAACCAGTGGCTCCCTGACTCACCTCAGTGAACCAGCGGCTCCCTGACTCACCTCATATATTTAAAGGTCTGTCACTTTTAAATCCTACTGTTATTCTAAGCCAAACAGAAAAGGGAAAATTTTCTAATCTGCCATTTTTCCAACTAATAGACGACGTTGATGTAGTCGAAGACCAATACAGAAAAAATAGCCTTGTTGAGTGGAGTGACGAAGAAAACTTCAAACAAGATGGAATCCCTAAGGAAGCTCAAGAATTTTTGCAACCAGTATGTAAACGCAATACTTGAACGAAGTTTTTCTTTTGTAACATCTATCAAAACTAAACCCAGAAACAGGATGCAAACTAAACTTCTGGATTCAAGTGTAAGAATCCGTTCATTCTTAAGTGATAACAATATGTGCTGGCAAAACTTTAAATGTACTCCTGAAATGCTACAAATGTACTCCAGAAATGCTACAAATGTACTCCAGAAATGCTACAAATGTACTCCAGAAATGCTACAAATGTACTCCAGAAATGCTACAAATGTACTCCAGAAATGCTACAAATGTACTCCAGAAATGCTACAAATGTACTCCAGAAATGCTACAAATGTACTCCAGAAATGCTACAAATGTACTCCAGAAATGCTACAAATGTACTCCTGAAATGCTACAAATGTACTCCAGAAATGCTACAAATGTACTCCAGAAATGCTACAAATGTACTCCTGAAATGCTACAAATGTACTCCAGAAATGCTACAAATGTACTCCAGAAATGCTACAAATGTACTCCAGAAATGCTACAAATGTACTCCTGAAATGCTACAAATGTACTCCAGAAATGCTACAAATGTACTCCAGAAATGCTACAAATGTACTCCAGAAATGCTACAAATGTACTCCAGAAATGCTACAAATGTACTCCAGAAATGCTACAAATGTACTCCAGAAATGCTACAAATGTACTCCAGAAATGCTACAAAGGCACAACAGCAAAACGAGGAAAAGAGGAAAAATATATTCAATATCTTGAGGAAGTGCTGTCAATTTAACAGCTGCGTTTCACTAAGTATTTCAAGTTTAATTAAAAGTATTGTTGATGATATGTAACCGAATATATAGGAATAATTTATGCACAATTAATTGTTGGTATGTTGGTATGCCTACCAGCATACATAAAGGGGATTACCAATAGATCCCTGGCTGTCTTCAAGTCAGTACCTGACCAACCGGGCTGTGGTTCGTACGTCAGTTTGTGTGCGGCCAGCAGTAACAGCCTGGTTGATCAGACCCTGATCCACCATGAGGCCTGGTTTCAGACCGAGCCGCGAGGGCGTTGACCCCCGAAACCCTCTCCAGGTATACTCCAGGTAATTCAATAATTTTATATCTTTGGCCATATTTTTGGCCTAATACTTTTCCAAAGTGGCCATTTTTGGCCATATTTTCTTTAAATGTTCTCCATAAGGTGTTGTGTTCATCTGGCAACCCTGACCCAGTAGCTAAGGCGATCGTGGGTCAGAGACTGTTGTGACGAGGAGGACTGATAAGGCACATGGGTTAGGTGGACGCCAAAACGAACAAGTGCAAGGTACCTGTGAGAGAATCGTCTAGATATGCCATTCTCTTACTTGGCATTTTGTTTTATGCTGTGGAGATGTCGGTTAAATTTTGCATGCGTCCTCATAAATATAATTTTTCTCACTCCTGCCGGCCATACCTTTTCTGGCTCCTTGCCATCTATCTCTTTCTATCACCTTCAGTTACTACCCCTCTAAATGCTTCCTTCCACTTGTTTCCCCTCCCATTCATCCTATTTCTTAATCTATACACTCTCTTCCTTCCCATCTTTCTCAATAATATTTTCTTCCTCTCAACCTCCATTCCCTCTCCTTACACTTCAGTCTTCTTTCTCAATCTTTCCCACGTGTTCCCTCCTAATTTTACTTTCTGTCTCCCACTGTCACCCATTATTTCCCATGCACAGTTCCAACACTTGTTCACTGGACAATTTTCATTCCATTTCACAATACCGCTGCTTCTGTACCTTCTGTTAACAACTCTTACCTCACACCCTTTAATTATTTAAAATTTTATCCCCTTTATTGGCTTCCAGTAAGGAAGATGAGGTTTGAGCTGAGAGGGAATGTTATTGTCTGAAGGTACAGAGAAAAGTTCCATCTCTGGGGGCAATGATGATGGTAGTGATGCTGGAGGACATGAAACTGGTGGTGCTTCTGAAGGATAGGAAACTGGTGGTGCTTCTGAAGGATAGGAAACTGGTGGTGCTTCTGAAGGATAGGAAACTGGTGGTGCTTCTGAAGGATAGGAAACTGGTGGTGCTTCTGAAGGATAGGAAACTGGTGGTGCTTCTGAAGGATAGGAAACTGGTGGTGCCTCTGGAGGTAAGAGTGGTGTATGCTAAGTACATTACACTTTATTTAGTGTTCATAACATAAGCACTTTTTGCAGTCCTTCTGTATCAGCCAGAGTGGCAGTTATGACGGTGTGGTTGTCAGGGACCCCAGCCACGTTGTAATTATCCTCCAGATTTACACATCAACCAACTGGGTGAGAGATTAACTACAGCCGAATTTGTGTTACACTTTACACCCCTGAATGGAGTCAGTTTCTCACTAGCAAGCTGAGTACACATACTAATCTCTCTTGTCATTAGTAGTGAGGGAATTTCCATTGCTCTCTCACTCATAAGAACATAAGAAAGGAGAAACACTGCAACAGGCCTATTGACCCATACTTGGTAGGTCCATGCATAAGCTTTGAGGACCCTTTTAACTCATGTGTAAGTCCTGCTTAAATCCAACCCCTCTCACTCATGTATTTATCCAACCTCTCTCAGTCATGTGTTTATCCAACCCCTCTCACTCATGTATTTATCCAACCCTTCTCACTCATGTATTTATCCAACCCCTCTCACTCATGTATTTATCCAACCCCTCTCACTCATGTATTTATCCAACCCCTCTCACTCATGTATTTATCCAACCCCTCTCACTCATGTATTTATCCAACCCCTCTCACTCATGTATTTATCCATCCCCTCTCACTCATGTATTTATCCAACCCCTCTCACTCATGTATTTACCCAATCTAAATTTGAAACTACCCAAGGTTTTAGCTTCAATAACCCTATTATTATTACTTTAATCGGTAAAGTGTCTACCTAGAGTGCTGATCTACTGCACTCTGAACATATTGTAAACATTGGTGCTAGGAATGTAAGGAAACTAAAAAAAGAAACTAACCCTGGTGTTCTCCTTTGTCTTTCTTCTGGTGGTGTGTGCCTGGCCTGGGGACCTGGGCCACCAACTGCTGCTCTTATTTTGTAATGCCTTCCTATAAGAAAGAAAAATGGCGGTGCCTTTGAAGGAAAGGAGGAAGGTGGTGCCTTCCCCAGAGGTTCAGCCTTCCTCCCCTTCCCCAGAGGTTCAGCCTTCCTCCCCTTCCCCTGAGGTTTCACCTTCTTTCCCTGTTCCCCAGACGTTCAACTCTCTTCCCCTCCCCCATGAGGTTCCACCTTCCTCCTCTCCCCTAAAGGTTCCACCTTCGTCCCCTCCCCAGAGGTTCCACCTTCCTCCCCTCCCCCAAAGGTTCCACTTTAGTTCCCCTACCCCAGAGGTTCCACCTTCCTTCCCTTCCCCTGAGGTTCCACCTTCCTCCCTCCCATAAATGTTCCACATTCCCTTCCCCTTAGGTTCCACCTTTCCTTCCTCAGGTTCCACCTCTCATGAAAGTATACAAGCAGACAGAACCCTGCAAGTGTACAAGCAGACAGAACCCTGCAAGTGTACAAGCAGACAGAACCCTGCAAGTGTACAAGCAGACAGAACCCTGCAAGTGTACAAGCAGACAGAACCCTGCAAGTGTACAAGCAGACAGAACCCTGCAAGTGTACAAGCAGACAGAACCCTGCAAGTGTACAAGCAGAGACAACCACATAAACATGCAAGTAGGAAGAACTATGGAGGTATGCAAGCAGACAGAACCATGGAAGCATGCATGCAAACAAAACCATACAAGCGTGCTAGAAGGCAGAACCATGCAAGCATGCAAGATCATCGCTTGCTATCAACTTAGAGCAGGACACACAGCTGCTGTGGAGGTTGTTGTGAACTGTGTTCAGCTGCGTAACACAACTTACTGCGTGACCTTGCAATGTCAGGTTGTTATGTAAGTAAGTAAGTTTATTCAGGTATACACAAATACATTTACATACATTATCATACATAGCAGCATATGTGTAGAGAACCCAGGATAACCCAAAAAAGTCAGTGACTTATTTCCATTGGGGTCCTTTTTAAACTTATTTTTTACATTGTAGGATATATATGTCATCATATTATAAAGGATATATGTATACTAGGAATAAGATAAATGAGTTATTTACATTTACATGTGTGTTAACTAAAAAAATAAAAAATAATTCTCCTCCCTTTCTGTCGCTACATTCATTAGGTACCTTTCTGTCGCTACATTCATTAGGTGCCTTTCTGTCGCTACATTCATTAGGTACCTTTCTGTCGCTACATTCATTAGGTACATTTTGGCTCTCTTCTTGAACTGGCTGATGCTATGACTGGCTTTGACATGTGCAGGCAGTCTGTTCCATTCCTTTATTGCTGTACAATAAAAGGTGTTTGAAGCCTGGCCACTGACTGTGGGTACTACAAAGTTGTGCTCTCTCCCCCTAGTACTATGACTGCTTTGGTTCTCAGCCTTGACAAAATTGGCAGCAAGATATTCTGGACACTGTTTGTGAGCTATTTTATAAACTTGATTTAACTTAAGTTGTTTTACTCTGTCATCAATATTCAGCATATCCAATTGTTGTAATTCATCCTGGCCTACATGCTCTCTTGGACCCAGGTCCAGGATGAACCTTAACATTTTGTTCTGGGTGATTTGCAGCTTATCTTTCAGTTTTTTTGTCAAGGCAGAGTACCATGAAGAGCAAGCGTAGTCCATATGACATTGTATAAGGGCAAGACATAGGGTCCTGCGAGCCTCAGTAGGTAGACACTCTGCTTGTCTGTAGAGGAACTTCAGTCTGACATTCGCTTTCTTTACTACACTGTTCCCTATCAGTTCTCCTGACATGCATGGGTCAAAGGGGATTCCCAGATATTTTACTGAGGAAACTGAAGTGATGGATTCCCCATTACACCGGATATTAAAATTATTTACCCTTCTCAGTTTATATTTCGTGCCAAAGAGTATGGCTTCTGTTTTCCCGAGATGTAACGATAGTTTGTTGTCTACTAACCATTTGCTGCAGGACTCCAGTTCCAGTGTTAATACATTAGCTATATCTTGTGGGTCTTTACCTGACACTAACAGAGCACTGTCATCCGCATACAGTAGGAGTTTGCACTTGACACTGATGGGCATATCATTTACATAACACAGGAATAATAAAGGACACAGAATACTATCTTGGGGAACTCCACATGCTATCGGCAGTGGTTCTGATTCCGTTTTGTTGATTTTGACAATTTGTTTCCTGTTGCTAAGATAGGACTTAAACCAGTCTGTGGAACCTATGCCGATAGCTTGAAGTTTCTTACATAATATATTGTGGTTGACAGTATCGAAGGCCTTTTGCAAGTCTAAAGTTACCATTCCTATGAGCTTCCCTATCGACATTTCAGTTCTCATGTATGGGCTTGCAACACCGTGGTGTGTGAGGCCAGGCTGCATCACCGTTGCAGGACAGCTCAACCCTTGTGGAAATATTAGATGCAAGCGAATCCACACTAACAGTATCAATTATCGCCAGAAACGACCACAAGGGTCTAACCCAGGGTATTTTAACCAGGGGGTATCCATACCCCTTGGGAGTATGGGAACCAAATAATTTCGGTATGGTACTTTATCTCTGAACAATCTGCCGTTTCTCTATAAATAAATATGATAAAATCCTTATGATTTTCTTTCAGCTGTTGTATTGCTGGAAATCCACATGTAAAGTAAAACCAAGCTATTGACATCTTTTGAAGTCATATTGGTACCTAATAGTACTGGTGATGGTGAGTTCTAAAGTCTGGGGAAGGAGGTATGGGCACATACTGGGCAACCCACTGCGGGTCTTTAACCGTAAAATGGTTAAGAACCCCCTGGCCCTGACCTTATTCAAGGCCATACAACAAACAAGAGAGTGTTTACGAGTTTTTACGAGGATAATGAGGCTCAGGTTAGAGTATGTAGGAGTGAGGGAGATTATTTCCCAGTAAAAATAGGCCTTAGCCAAGGACGTGTGATATCACCGTGGTTGTTCAATATATTTATAGATGGAGTTGTAAGAGAAATGAAGCCTTTGGTGTTGGCAAGAGGTGTGGGGTTAAAAGATAAAGAATCTACCACAAAGTGGGAGTTGTCACAGTTGCTCTTTGCTGATGACACTGTGCTTTTGGGAGATTTTGAAGAGACGTTGTAGAGGTTGGTGGATGAGTTTGGTAGGGTATGTAAAGGAAGAAAATTAAAAGTGAATATAGGAAAGAGTAAGGTGATGAGGATAACAAAAAAAATAGGTAACGAAAAATAGGATATCAGATTGGAGGGAGAGAGTGTGGAGGAGATGAATGTATTCAGATATTTGGGAGTGGACATGTCAGCAGATGGGTCTATGAAAGATGAGGTAAATCATAGAATTGACGAGGGGAAAAAGGTGAGTAGTGCACTGAGGAGTCTGTGGAGACAAAGAACTTTGTCCATGGATGCAAAGAGGGGAATGTATGAGACCATAGTTATTCCAACGCTCTCATATGGGTGTTAAACATGGGTGGTGCATGTTGCAACAAGGAGAAGGCTGGAGGCAATGGAGATGTCGTGTTTGAGGGCAATATGTGGTGTGAATATAATGTAGAGAATTCGTAGATTGGAAATTAGGAGGGTTGAGGAGGGGTTGTTGAGGTGGCTCGGACATGTAGAGAGGATGAAACAAAAGAGAATGACTTCGAGAGTGTATAAATCTGTTGTGGAGGGAAGGCGGGGTAGAGGTCGGCCTAAGAAAGGGTTGAGGGAGAGGGAGGGGGTAAAGGAGGATTTTGTGTGCGAAGGGCTTGGACTTCCAGCAAGCATGCGTGAGCGTGTTAGATAGGGGCGAATGGAGACACATGGTTTTTAGGACTTGACGTGCTGTTGGAGTATACCTGGAGTATACCTGGAGAGGGTTCCGGGGGTCAACGCCCCTGCGGCCCGGTCTGAGACCAGGCCTCATGAGGCCTGGTGTGAGCAAGGTAACATTTATGAAGGGATTCAGGAAAACCGGCAGACTTGATTCCTGGAGATGGGAAGTACAGTGCCGGCACTCTGAAGGAGGGGTGTTAATGTTGCAGTTTTATAACTAGTGTGAGCACGCCTCTGGCAAGATAGTGATGGAGTGAATGATGGTGAAAAATTTTCCTTTTTCGGGGCACCCTGCCTTGGTGGGAAACGGCCGATGTTTTAATAATAATTAAATAATTTCTAGATTTGATTTCGCACGATAACAACAACATATTTCGAAGACTTCAGATATTAATGACACGTTCATGATTATATACATGTTGTATCAGGTTATGTACACTGACAGGTATATGTTTCTCAGTGTATATACACAGAGTTCACTTTAATCCTACTTTAATCCCATTTTAATAGTGAACAAGTTACAGTATTAATTAATGGCCCTTTTATAGTCAAAAGTCTTTAATACATCTTGTATATTCTGAAGAATATATAAGATGTATATGAATATGCAGAGAGAACAGCAGTGAACGTATATTTAAGAGAATATCAATAACAAGTGGTGTTCAAGTGACATGCAGCCGACAGGATTTAAATCTATAGAAGGAACCATAGACGCATACCAGTGGTGTGCTTGTAAATACATGCGCATTTTATACAGGTAATTACAGTGTCTAGGACGCATTTCAAACTGTTTCTATTAAAACCGATTTACAAGACGAGATTATTTAAGAAACATAACTGACGCACATCTGCTGACGAGGAACCAGTGTTTGTCGACATTATTAATGCAATAGAGAGAGAGGTACGTGAGGTATGAATGTTAATACAAGTGTGGGCTGAGACAGACGAGAGGGGGGACTATTTAAATGTATTAACTCATTGGTAAATACGCCTATTGCCTGTTTACGGTGGCATTCATGCACATGAATTGAAAATTTAAATTCACTGGAGTTGACTGGTGTACAAATACCCAGATAATTATGTTTATATACGTAAGTAATTAGCATAGTACATCGCATATACTGATGGTTTGTCACTACTGATAACACTGACTCAGTCCGTCGGACGTGAAGTCACTGATATCAAAGTAATCTTTTATCTTATGATCGTATCGTTGCTTGTTCTCACGAAACTTGATCGTATTTTTGCTTGTTCTCACGAAACTTGATCGTATCGTTGCTTGTTCTCACGAAACTTGATCGTATCGTTGCTTGTTCTCACAAAACTTGATCGTATCGTTGCTTGTTCTCACGAAACTTGATCGTATCGTTGCTTGTTCTCACGAAATTTGATCGTATCGTTGCTTGTTCTCACGAAACTTGATCGTATCGTTGCTTGTTCTCACGAAACTTGCTTTTGAAACTGCCAAGACATGAAGGTCCAAATACGACATTTCGTTTATTTACCACAAATGACGATAAACTATCCTGACTCTGATAAATGCTTTAAAAAAACCCACAAATTAAAGAATGAGACACTTATGCAAAATATGGGAATCTTTATTGAGGAAACGTTTCGCCACACAGTGGCTTCATCAGTCCAATACAAAGAAGAACGATGTAAGGTGATTAAGAGTTTGAGGTAATCAGTCCCTCAGCCTGGAACTGATGTGTTAAGTCCATCAGTCTATCTCCTGCTTCGACTCACCTGACTACAGTACATAAGCCACTTCTCCCACCATATGTTGTACTTTCTTCAAGACTGATGGACTGAACATAACGATTCCAGGCCGAGGGACTGATTACCTCAAATTCCTCTCTTTATACCGTTCTTTGTACTGGACCGATGAAACCACTGTGTGGCTTCATATGTTGCATAAGTGTGTCATTATGGTGGCTCCCGGTGGAAGTGTTGTGCTGCCAGAACTCGAGACCACTGAGATAAAAAAACCTTTTCTATGTTATATTTACGCAGTTTTAAATATCAATTATGAGCTTCGTATTTCTATTGTGTAAATAAGACTGTCAAGTACTTGAAGAGGCCTCTTTGAGACACAGAAGATCGCTCCTCCTCCTCTAGTGGTTTATTATCTTGGTTGCAGCTTCAGTAGAGCCAGCTCTGTTAGTACTGAGTTAAGCTAGCCTTAGTGTAACCAGCTCTGTGTTGAGTCAGCTCTTTAATGCAGTACTTTGTTTGTACGCTCCACACACTGCCGAAGTGTGACCTGTACACAGCTGGCTTGAATATTCAGTGTACCCATGAAGGTCACTGTGCCTTTTAGATTCTTGTTGTTCTTGGTAATGATGGGCATGTGTGTAGGGTGATGTTGCTAGTGGGTATATTATTGAAATGCTCAGCATGATTACATTCTGTGTTTGACTTTAAACAATTATCAGGTGTTGTTGTTAACATCAGCTGAAATGTTAGAAGCTAGAAATAGGAAATATCTAATATCAAAGAGCTTCGTTTCTTTACTTACGTTAGTGAATTCAGTGCTTATAATGACAACGATAATTATAAGACACATGTGCATCGTTTAGTATCAGTATTTCCAAACGTTTAGCCTACACAGTAGGCTTCTTCAGTCGAATACAGAGGAAACAGCAGAAGCAGTGGAGATGTAGAGACGATGTAATCAGTCCATCAGCCTCGGAAAAGTAGTTTTGAGGTGGTCAGTCCCTCAGCCTGGAGAAGAGTCTGCTCCAGAGTCTGGAACTATGTGAAGCTGAAGCATCAGAATGGAGATTGAAATAGGTGAAGCTTAAGCTTCAAATTGTTTCAGACTATGAAGCAGAACTCTTCTCCAGGCTGAGGGACTGACCATCTCTAAACTACTTCGAGGTTGTTTCCGACTGAAGACTCCTACTGTGTATGCGGAAAGTTTTGAAATAAAGATACTAACTATCACATGTGACTTATAATTATCATTGCCATTAAACGCACTAAATACATTAACTTAAGATAAAAACAAATAATTTTAGGGATGAACGCGTCATTCTGTGTTGAGATTATCAGCTCCAAGATGATAAAAATGTCGGTATTACATACAATTGTTATATTCACAACGATAATTAACGTTATTGCTTTGTTTTGGATTACTCTAAGCTTATTTAGTTTAGAGTAATCATAAGCTGGCTGGGTCCAGAGCATAGTAATTAATTACAACTCTTAAGAGACATTATATAGAGCGGTCTTGCGTATTTGTCGATGCTACTATAACACTGCTTTTACCCTACACCTAAATATTTATATTATTCACAGATTTCAATATCACTGTTGCTAATTTAGAAGTGAAGTAGATACGTGTTTTGCTGGTATTCCGCCAAGAGAGCTGAAGCTTTGCCAGCCAGGCTCGTGGCCTGGCTGGTTATCTGAGCCATGACAGGAAACTTGGGATGGATTCAGTAACTTATTATACTGAGCACATGAACATGTTAATTGTTCTCGAGTTATGCGCAAAATAAAATCGAAAAGTAGGAAGAAAAAGAAATTCTGGTAACCTGTAGAGCACTATACTTAAACCTTCTTAAACTGAAGTTGAGGAACTTCAACATCTATCTATGAGGAGAGTACATGTTCTTGCAGTGCTCAATATTATTTCTCTCTCTCTTGAAGAGGAAAGTAAACTTAGATATTTACTGGCTGGGTTTGCCAAAGATGGAAGGACTCTCATAGTTTTTTTTTTCACCATTCTAGGGAATTTCCTTCTTTAAGTAATAACACCAGTGCCATAAATCTGTCTAGTTCTGTTTTTATGTTTGTGATAACCTAAATACCAGCGCGTTTTTTTATGTGTTTTTTTTTTGTGATATGGAAATGGATCCCGAAGCAGATGTCTGTGACGTGTTGTTGTTGTTATTGTTGGGAATGCTGTCTACAATTTCTTCACAACATTCGTCACAATCAAATTTGTCAAGTTCCTCAATCCTTGTTTCAACACCATAACTTTCTTCACTACACTCGTTGCTGGTTTATGGTGCCAGCAAACCAGTGTTTTATCTGAGTTCTTCAGCTGATGAATTTTCTCCTGAGTTTTAGTTCATTCTCAATATTGTCAAAGTTTCTTATACATGACTCATTTACTTCATTGACGCTGAAGTTATTTTTATATCGGAGATCTAGTAATGTGCTGAGTATCGTGTTGTAGACAGTGGTGTAACTCTCGACCCTAGTTACCACGACACTCTGAGAGCTGAGTGTCTTACCCAAGTGTGGAAATCTCGGATCACTCCTAAACTTTGTTGATGAAACTCTAATAATAATAATATCTTTATTTATTACAAGTACATGTACAAGGTATACAGTCCTAGCTGACATCAATGACATACTACAATATAGAAAGCCGCTTGTTATGCTGAGCATTTCGGGCAAATTAGGTCAGTGTCCCAGGATGCGACCCACACCAGTCGACTAACACCCAGGTACCCATTTTATACTGATGGGTGAACATGGACAGCACGTGTCTTATGGAAACACGTCCTAATGTTTTCCACCCGTACCGGGGATTCGATCTCCGGACCTCAGTGTGTGAGCTGAGTGCGCTACCGATCGAGTAATATTTGTAAAACAAGACAACTTTCACTGAGTCGTATAATTTTTCAACGAGAAAGAATCTGGCAAAATTCTTCTTTCGTTTCACTCAAATGATAACAGATTTGTGTTACCTAAGCAATACATTGCAAATTTTTTATTCACATTTGTAATCTAACATTATGTGCTATTCCAGAGGAGAGTAACTAAAGTGGCTCCCACTGATGTTTTATATTAATCTCTACTCCAGAATACAATAATGGATAACCAATTAAAGTAAAGGTAGAAAACATGGCAAACTGTTGTATACCTTCAATTCCTTTAACAACATTGGCACAATTATCTCATTCTAGCAAATGAATTTTGGAAGCTGTGACGTTTAATTCGTGTATTGCTTCTTGAATAATCTGTGAAGTGCGCTGCTGTGTAGGTTCCAGGAAATAACATCACTCTGTGGATAACTGTTTTTTGATTGAAGTCCTTGCTGAGTCACATGTGATGGTGTGTACTGCACTTACCTATTATATGTACTTACATACATATGGTCCTGTCTCTCAATTTGCCGTTTGCCAGATGTCCTCACAAAAGCCTCGTAGACCCAGTCGTATCTGCTCTTAAAACTATTTTTTGGGAGCCTCTGCCTCCACCATCTTCGTCAAGGTCATAACACTTCCTGAACATCTTGAGGCCGAAGTAGTACTTCCCAACATGACATCCTTCTCATTCATCTGCAGATTTAACTTCTAACTATGTACCCCCCCCCTCCCCATGAACCTTTTTCTCGCCTCTCAGCCTATTCCTATCTACTCTATCAATTCTTGTTCAGATTTCCTCAAATTCAATCAAGATCAGCCTCTTTAGCTTCTCCTCATCGCTCATACTCCTTAACTCTGGGACTAGTCTCATTACATACCTCTAAACTTTCTTCAGTTTAACATGTTTTAGCAGGGGAAGCGGAGATTCATGTAGGTGTTGCACACTTCAAGATGAACCTAACATATGTTGCATAGAGGGGTCTTAGTTGAATTTATCTATATTCATGATGAGCATTGGGTGTAAATGTTATTCAGTTGATGTGCACCTCCAGCGATATGTTTGACATTATGCTTACCCCTAGGTCTTTCTCTGTGAGTGAGGTCTGCAGTCTCTGTTCAGCACAGTGTCTACCTACTGAGGCTCGCAGGACCCTATGTCTAGCTCTTATACAATGTCATATGGACTACGCTTGCTCTTCATGGTACTCTGCCTTGACAAAAACAAAAACAAAGATAAAATGCAAATCACCCAGAACAAAATGGTAAGATTCATCCTGCACCTGGGTCCAAGAGAACATGTAGACCAGGATGAATTACAACAATTGGATATGCTGAATATTGAAGACAGAGTAAAACAACTTAAGTTAAATCAAGTTTATAAAATTGCTCACAGTGTCCAGAATATCTTGCTGCCAAATTTGTCAAGGCTGGGAACCAAAGCAGTCATAGTACTAGGGGGAGAGAGCACAACTTTGTAGTACCCACAGTCAGTGGCCAGGCTTCAAACACCTTTTATTGTACAGCAATAAAGGAATGGAACAGACTGCCTGCACATGTCAAAGCCAGTCATAGCATGAGCCAGTTCAAGAAGAGAGCCAAAAGGTACCTAATGAATGTAACGACAGAAAGGGAGGAGAATGATTTTTTATTTTTTTTAGCTAACATATATGTAAATGTAAATAACTCTTTTTACCTTATTCCTAGTATATATCCTTCATAGTATAATAACATATATCTCCTACAGTGTATAATATTAAGGTATTAAAAGATCCCAATGGAAATAAGTCACTCTGTATCACTTTTTTGGGTTATCCTAGGTTCTCTACACATATGCTGCTATGTATGATAATCTATGTAACTGTATTTGTGTATACCTGAATAAACTTACTTACTCTGTGTCTGGACTTTTTGCCCTTTCCCCAATTTTCATAAGAGTGCATTTGGTGGGGTCGAATTCAAGTATATATTCACTTTTCTGACTAATCTTGCAGTTTGTTCAGATCCATTTGTAACCTTTTTTTATCATTAGGTTTACAGTATCAAACAAATACAAATTCTTAATTCGATCTGGATAGTTCCTTCACATATATAGGAAACAGTAAAGGTCCTAATACTCATCACTACGGAACCCCGCTCGTGACGTCTCTTCCCGGACCATCACTTTACTTCCACTAATGAACTGATCCACAGGAATATATTCCATGTTATTCTTATCGTCAAGTTTTTGCCCCAGTATCTTGTGAGGTACAGTATCAAATACCTTCTCACAGTCCAAGAATGTCTCTATCTCTCTCCACTTCGTCATAGATCTCCAACAAGTTTAAGAAAAGATTCGCCGTCTCTAAACCCGTGCTGATGATTGCTTATGAGATCACTTCCTTCCAAGTGCTCTACCACTCTGATTATCATCCCCATTACCTTACATGTTATGCATATCTGATACTGACCTGTAGTACAGTGTTTCCTGGCTTCTTGCTTGTGTTCATTGACTAGTTTTAGATTCTAACTGGTGGTTCACACATTGATGACACCTTAGGTCCCATTGTGTTTGATGTATCCAGCTCACTTAAGTTTTATTATCTATTACCCTGTTGTGTATATGTTTTCTAGTAGAAGTCAGTGTACCTGTTGCTCTAGACTCTAGTACTGCCCATTTACACTGAGAACACCTCTTTAAGGACCCCAATGGAAATAAGTCACTCTGTCTGACTTTTTTGGGTTATCCTAGGTTCTCTACACATATGCTGCTATGTATGATAATGTATGTAAATGTATTTGTGTATACCTGAATAAACTTACTTACTTAAGGCGTTTGTTTAATTATGAAGATACATTTACCCTTTCAGGCTCTCAAAGGGTCTTTGAAAAAGAACAATTCTCCTTATGAAAAGAATTTATGCAAAAATAATTTATTCATTGAATATAAAACAAATAAACATGAAAATTTCCCATATGAAACAAAATATGAAAAAAAAAAAATAAGAAATAATTTTGTACGAATCTAACATAATATGTAGATGTGTCAATTAAGACACTACACTGGCCGAGACTCGAACCCTTGATACCTTAACACAGCCACGTATGTGTCAGCATCAGGAGCGACAAGTCCAGTGCTACTGGGCACCTGATGTATGTACCACTGATGGTTAAGTGGTTTAAGGCGTCTCGAATTTTGAGAGACTACAAGGGTGGCGTGTTAAGGTATCGAGGGTTCGAGTCCCGGCCAGTGCAGCGTCTTATTTACTAAAAAAAAACACTTGTTTGTAGATGTATATGTCGACACAGCGCTTATAAAATAACAGGAATTTAAATATCACTGGATAGCTGACGAGTTTTTTTACGAAGTTGTATGTGGAGTTTCACCGCTAGTTTAAGACGGGCAATTCAAAACGCTGGCTTTAAGTACTCTATGTGATGAAGGTTACTGCAGGTTGTTGAAGGTGACAGAAAATTGAGGGTAATTGCACTTCTTTGTAGTGTGCTTGGGTACCGGCAGCCAGAAGACAGTGGGCAATCTAGGCGGGCTCTAGATGCCCACCTTGTCTCACATCACCCAAGCCGAGTTACAAGGCTAAAATACAAGAACACAAACGTTTAAAAATCCGGACAATCACTCAAATTGTGAGGATTTAGAAAAAATTACGTTAGTAAACATAATTCAAGTCAGGTCAGGTATGGCTAATATTAAAAATTAACAACCCAAAGCCAATATTCAAGAAACATTAATGGAACCCCGTACTTCCAGACTTGGTGGAACAAGAACGAAAGTTGTTCATCAATGGTAGACAATACCGACAAGATGAAAATTAGACACATGTACAACATCTGGGTATCTTTATTGTAGACGTTTCGCCCTCCAGTGGCTTTATCAATACAAATTCTTGGACAAAACTTGAAGCCAGAAGAACTATATACAAAAGATGAAGTAATCAGTCCCTCAACCTTGGAGTTAAGAATCTCCACACCTACGGTGGTGAACACACCAACTCCAAGGCCGAGGGTCTGATTACCTCATCTTTTGTATATAGTTCTACTGTCTTCAAATAATGTCCTAGAATCTGTATTGATAAAGCCACTGGATGGCGAAACGTCTACAATAAAGACACCCAGATGTTGCACATGTGTCTAATTTTCATCAAGAACGAAAGTGATTTAAGGCTAGCTATGAGGGTCCCTTGTAAACTCCACCAGGTGGGAAAAGGAACGGGGGTAGAGAGTTAACGATGGCCGACCCTTACTTAACAAGCATTCACCCATTTATACAACCACCACCACCATTCATTCATACGTCCACTCTATTATCTAATAAACTTTTCCCCTCGCAAACACTTCACAGACTTCTTTATCATTACAAGTGAGCTGTCTTCCTTCTTGAATTACCTGTTTTTGTACTGTCGTCTTTCTTTTGATGTGGCTGTGAGGTAGCTTTGATCAGTCTTGGGTTTTGTTGCTGTGTCACTTAAACTTTTGATAAGAACTCTGTCCACACGTTTACATATTCGTTTCTTCTCTATTTATAATTGTCCTTCGCTCTCTGCTTCCCAGGTAGTACTCCATTCATCTTATTCAGTAACTTTCCTTCCAACTCCCTTTTCCACTGCATTGCGTTTACGAATTCACTCATTCCTTCAAAGTTCCCTCTTCTTAAGCCTGGTGTCTCACACCTTCCATCTCCCTCTCGACTCTCAGTATTTAGTTCCTCCTTTTCTCTCTTGTCGTGTCCTTAACGTATTGATATAAAAGTTTTCCCTAAAAAACATCATCTTTCTGGTCCCCCAAAGGTATCCCATTTCTCCCAATCAGTTTATTTGTGGCTGAAATCACCCATGATTAATAACTTCACATTAACTCTACGAGTCCTCCTTGCTGCTTTTGCTAAGATGTCAATTACTTTCGTGTTGTTCTTTTCATATTGTTTGGTGGAGGGTTGTAAATCACTGCTACTATCACTACTGTACCCTATTATGTAATCAATTGGCTTATTTTCATTTGTCCTCACCTCTTCAAAACTCCACTAATTTTTGACTATCAAAGTCATTTCCCTCCTCCCCTGTTTCTAGTGTCTTTCTTTATTACCTGGTATCCTAATGGGAATATGACATCAGTTATTATTTCGGGTAGTTTTGTCTCTGTGATAACTATGATGCCTGGGTTTACCTCTGCAACCCATTCTATAAATTCCTCACGTTTGTTCGATTACCCATCCACATTCATGTACCAAACAGAGCTTTCTTTCCATTACCATGCTCTGGTTGTTGTGGTCTAGTATTTCTGTTTGTCGAACATCTGCCTTGAGTGGGGTAGGTGGGGCTGGGGTTGATGTGTTGATCAGCACAAGGATGGAGTCAGATGTGTCCAGAAGGTAAGCTTGATTGGGCATTACTTGTTGTGGAGTACCTTGTGATCTTAAGAAAAAATTTCATCTGCTGAATGTATTCGTATGCTGTGAGCCCAATGATTCCTTTATTCAAACTTGTGTGTTTTTCACGTCCTCCACAAGCTCCTTTCTTGCTATATTGTACATCCTCTCAGTCTCCTCTTGAAGATAACTGAGTTTTCCTTTCCATTCCTCATAAAGTTTGCTCTTCAGACCGTTTATAATCACATCTACATAGAACATCTCACCTCCTGCACTCACCTCCTGCACTCACCACCTGCACTCGCCTCCTGCACTCGCCTCCTGCACTCGCCTCCTGCACTCGCCTCCTGCACTCGCCTCCTGCCCCTCTATGTTACTTGTGTATGTACTCGCCTATATGTTGCTGCAGAGGTCGAGTTCCAGCTCCTGGCCCCGCGTCTCAGCTTGCTGCCTGCAAGCTTCGCTCTCTTCTTGGTGAATTAAACACATGTGAAACATTGGGTATCTTTATTGAGGAAAATTTCCTAAAATTGTGATCATGCTATCAAAACTAGGCTACCAGGCTCTACGAAAATAAACATTACTCACTGTGTAATACCCTCTAATCAATCCCAACCTCACGTATTATATCTGTACTTAATTTACTCAACATACAACAAATCCGGCTCCTCTTGGAGAGCTATAATAAAACCCAGACACAATACAAGAAAAACGTATCTCTTTAATATACCAAGTTTTCAGCTCAACCTATCTAGGAAGTCGATATAAAAAAAAGTACCTAAAATTTGGAACTCTCTTCCAGACGATGCTAACAATTTCCCTTCTGCCACATACTTAAAAAATATAAGTAATCACCTCCTAAATCTAACCTAAGCCCTGTTTAGACTAATCATATTAAAGACCATTTGTCAACATCGAGTCTGTTATTCCAATCACATTAGCACGAATGCCTCCATTTTCCCAGGAATTTTATGACCCCCTTACAGGACTGACGCGACCCCCTGATTAAAGTAATATAAAATTATCGTTATATTATATGTAAGAAAAAGTAGTTTCATCGACTTTCGCTGAAAATCTTAAATTCTTTCTCATTTCTATTCAGTTTACGCTTCTTTCCACATCATTCTCACCGATGGTCTCACTATCACTAATATATTTCAAAACGTGTAATGACCAAATATATGTTCAACTTCAGTACTAATGTTTTTACCAAATTGTTATATAAAACGTCGAATATTACAAAGCGTAGCATTCCATTACATTATCCTAGTTAAATAATTGTTGTGTAGTGACGAGGCTGCCCAAATTGTTCTGCATATCCAGGGGCTTTCTGTCTGTTAGTTATATATGGCAATTAACCCTATGACAATTATATATGTACTTTAGTTAGTGGAAAAACAGTTTTTTTTTATTGTTATTTTCATTTTAATAATGCTGGAGCCTCAATACGTTTCCTTCCTTTTAATGCTGGGCCATAAACACCTTTCCTTCATTTTATTTCTGGACCTCAACATCTTTCCCTCATTTTATTGCTGAGCCTCAACACGTTCCCTTCATTTTATTGCTGAGCCTCAACACGTTCCCTTCATTTTATTGCTGAGCCTCAACACGTTCCCTTCATTTTATTGCTGAGCCTCAACACGTTTCCTTCCTTTTAATGCTGAGGGCTGAACACGTTTCCTTTTTTTGTAACACTGGCGGCCTGAACTCGTTTCGCTCTATAATACTGGAGGCCCAAACACTTTTCCTTCCTTTCATGCAGGTGGCCCCAACATCTTTTCTCTTTATAAAGCTGCTGCCCACAATGCTTTTTTCTCTATGTGATGCTGGTAGTCACAGAACGTTTCCTCCCTTATACCGGTCATCAGTCACTAATCCCAGGTCGGACAAGAAATTCGACATGGGACAACACTACAGGGCCACAGGGACAACACTACCGGGTCACAGGGACAACACTACCGGGCCACAGGGACAACACTACCGGGCTACAGGGACAACACTACCGGGCCACAGGGGGCAACACTACCGGGCCACAGGGACAACACTACCGGGCCACAGGGACAACACTACCAGTGGCACACGTTCGAGGGTGCTGCGGCACCAGTGTGGAAACAGTGCATTTCGGGCCACCAGTCCAGGAGTGGCTAATGGGCCTAGACTAGGCCACCCTCGAGCTGTCCTCGGGAAAGTATGGGAAAGGAGACGTGGGAACTAGGGGTCGAAGGACCTGTGGGAATCCCCCGAGGGTGGATAGGGGGTAGAGGTGCCATGCCCAGGGTATGCCAGTTACGGTACTGATCGAGGGCTCCCCTCTCCCCAGGATATTCTTAAGCCACGGATACTCCGGATTGGACTAGATTATGTGTGCTACAAGAATCTTTCTGAGAGACCTTAACAGTTGACTACTTCCTCCATTATACAGGAAGTCCTCACTTAACGTCGTTTCGTTAAAACGTTGATGAGAAAAAAAAATCAATTCCTGACCAGGAATGGAAAATTTGGAAAGACTTAAATATCTGGATGGAGGACGTGCATCGGCGTAACTCTCCATGTTTACTTATGTCAATTTCCTCCCTTATGGCTGTTTGTATTCGATTTTTATAATATGTAACGTGTTTCTTATGTAATTCTGAATAAAAACATGTGATACCTAAAATAATAAAAATGTCAATAATATATATACGACTTTTTAACGATCCAGAGCGACATACTCCATAGGCGTCTGCAGCACTTCTGCAGACGCCCATGTTTATATCCATTAGCCTAGAGTAAAATTGGTTTCGTTAATCGTCTTTTCGCTTAAAGTAGCAGTTTCCAAGAACCTATGGATGACCTTAAGCGAGGACTTCCTGTACAGTAATGCTAGAAGCCTTAACACGTTTCCTTCCTTATAATGCTGGTAGTCCCAACACGTTTCTCTCTTCATAAGCTGATGGTCATAACAAATTTCGTACCTTTCAATACTGCAGACTTGATCACGTTTCTTTCCTTGTAGTACTTCTATTCAAAGCACGTTACGTTCCTTTTAATGCTGGTGGTTCCACCACATTTCTCTTCATATTGCTGGTTGCCCCAACATTTCTTTCAATTCTGGTGACTCCACTACATTTCTCTCTTTATAATACTGGTAACCCAAACTTTTTTTTTTTTTTTTTTTTGCTCTGTAAGCTGGTATCCCCAATACATTTATTTCCTTTTTAATGCTGGTTGTCCCAACACTTTTCTCTCTATATAATGCTGGTGGCCACACGTTTCCTTCCTTTTAGTGCTGTTGACGTTTATTGAAGGAGACGTTTCGCCATTTATGGCTCTATCACCCTTATGGATTATGGCTTTAATATTAGGAATGATAAATCCTTAACTGGCAAAAAAAGTCTCCTTCAGTAAATGTCTTTATTATGTATGTGTCTGACTCCCACAATCTGTCGGTATTGACATACCTGTACTTGTACTATATCGTGATACTCATAATTTACTTTTAATTATAACTCAAAATATTATGAAATTCGGACCGCAAGTCTTATTTATGCAGTAGCTCCCTCGTTGTTAATATGGGTCCCCTGTTCGTATGAACCTCTTCTTTATATAGGTCCCTTGTTTATGTAGGCCCTTGATGTTCATACGGGTTTCTTGATGCTCATATAAAACACTTGTTTTTCTACTTAGCATTGTCCAGTAAACCTGTTGCAAGACTCCTCTATTCCTGTGTTCTTACATTCTTACAAAGGATATATAAAGTGTAGTTTAACCAGAGGACTTTTATTATTTACATTTCTTGGGTTCATATCAAGAAGTATGGATACGTGGGGATTAAAACTTATTTCAAACACAGTTTTCTTGAAAACTAATCTCGCTTCAGTGAAGAAGCGTCACTGAAGCGAGAACTCTGTGTAACTTCAGAAATATATCTGGCCAGGATGTACATCAAGAATGTTCATAATGTGCTGTATATGGCATTTTGTTGAGAAGACGTTTCGTCAGCCAGAAGTGAAACATTCCTAGCTGGATGAAACGTATTCTCAGTTACGAGAAACAGTCATGCATCTACACCATCTCTTGCTGAAGTTGCAATAAAGTATATGTGGGTGAGATAGCTAAGGATTTGTCCATGCCAGAGTTCTTCTACTCCCGGATACCAGTCTTGTGCCAGGGTCTTCTGGTGCTGGCCTGGTCAACCAGGCTGTTGGGTCATTAACATAGCATGTGTCAGTAGGCTTATTACTACACGTTATCACTCCCACACATGTCATCACGCCAACACAATCACACCCACACATGTCATCACGCCTACACATGTTATCACTCCCACACATGTTATCACTACCACACATGTCATCACGCCCACACATGTCATCACGCCCACATGTCATCACGCCTACACATGTTATCACGCCCACACATGTTATCACGCCCACACATGTTATCACTCCCACACATGTTATCACTCCCACACATGTCATCACGCCCACACATGTCATCACGCCCACACATGTCATCACGCCCACACATGTCATCACGCCCACACATGTCATCACGCCCACACATGTTATCACGCCCACACATGTTATCACTCCCACACATGTTATCACTCCCACACATGTTATTACGCCCACACATGTCATCACTCCCACACATGTTATAACGCCAACACATGTCATCACGCCTACACATGTTATTACGCCCACATGTCATCACGCCTACACATGTTATCACGCCTACACATGTTATCACTCCCACACATGTTATCACTCCCACACATGTTATCAAGCCCACACATGTTATCAAGCCCACACATGTTATTACACCCACACATGTTATCACGCCCACACATGATATCACGCCTACACATGTCATCACTCCCACACATATCACGCCCACACATGTTATCACGCCCACACATGTTATCACGCCCACACATGTTATCACGCCTACACATGTTATCACTCCCACACGTTATTACGCCCACACATGTTATCACGCCCATACATGCCATCACGCCTACACATGTCATCACGCCCACACATGTTATCACGCCCACACATGTTATCACGCCCATACATGTTATTACACCCACACATGTTATCACGCCCACACATGCTATCACACCTACACATGTCATCACTCCCACACATGTCATCATGCCAACACAATCACACCCACACATGTTATCACGCCCACACATGTCATCACGCCTACACATGTTATCACTCCCACACATGTTATCACTCCCACACATGTTATCACGCCTACACATGTTATCACTCCCATACATGTTATTATGCCACACATGTTATCACGCCCACACATGTTATCACGCCTACACATGTTATCACTCCCATGCATGTTATTACGCCCACACATGTCATCACTCCCACACATGTTATCACGCCCACACATGACATCACGCCTACACATGTTATCACTTCCACACATGTTATCAAGCCCACACATGTTATCAAGCCCACACATGTTATCAAGCCCACACATGTTATCACTCCCACACATGTTATAACGCCAACACATGTTATTACACCCACACATGTTATCACGCCCACACATGATATCACGCTTACACATGTCATCACTCCCACACATATCACGCCCACACATGTTATCACGCCCACACATGTTATCACCCCCACACATGTTATTACAAACACACATGTTATCACGCCCACACATGATATCACGCCTACACATGTCATCACTCCCACACATATCACGCCCACACATGTTATCACGCCCACACATGTTATCACGCCTACACATGTTATCACTCCTACACGTTATTACGCCCACACATGTTATCACGCCCATACATGCCATCACGCCTACACATGTCATCACGCCCACACATGTTATCACGCCTACACATGTTATCACTCCTATACATGTTATCACGCCCACACATGTTATCACGCCCACACATGATATCACGCCCATACATGTTATTACACCCACACATGTTATCACGCCCACACATGCTATCACACCTACACATGTTATCACTCCCACACATATCACGCCCACACGTTATCACGCCCACACATGTTATCACGCCCACACATGTTATCACGCCCACACATGTTATCACGCATACACATGTTATTACACACACACATGTTATCACGCCCACACATGATATCACGCCTACACATGTCATCACTCCCACACATATCACTCCCACACATATCACGCCCACACATGTTATCACGCCCACACATGTTATCACGCCCACACATGTTATCACGCCCACACATGTTATCACGCCTACACATGTTATCCCTCCCACACGTTATTACGCCCACACATGTTATCACGCCCATACATGCCATCACGCCTACACATGTTATCACGCCCACACATGTTATCACGCCCATACATGTTATTACACCCACACATGTTATCACGCCCACACATGCTATCACACCTACACATGTCATCACTCCCACACATGTCATCATGCCAACACAATCTCACCCACACATGTTATCACGCCCACACATGTCATCACGCCTACACATGTTATCACTCATACACATGTTATTACGCACACACATGTTATCACGCCCACACATGTCATCACGCCTACACATGTTATCACTCCCACACATGTTATCACTCCCACACATGTTATCACGCCTACACATGTTATCACTCCCATACATGTTATTATGCCAACACATGTTATCACGCCCACACATGTTATCACGCCTACACATGTTATCACTCCCATACATGTTATTACGCCCACACATGTCATCACTCCCACACATGTTATCACGCCCACACATGACATCACGCCTACACATGTTATCACTTCCACACATGTTATCAAACCCACACATGTTATCAAGCCCACACATGTTATCAAGCCCACACATGTTATCACTCCCACACATGTTATCACGCCAACACATGTTATTACACCCACACATGTTATCACGCCCACACATGATATCACGCCTACACATGTCATCACTCCCACACATATCACGCCCACACATGTTATCACGCCCACACATGTTATCACGCCTACACATGTTATCACTCCTACACGTTATTACGCCCACACATGTTATCACGCCCATACATGCCATCACGCCTACACATGTCATCACGCCCACACATGTTATCACGCCTACACATGTTATCACTCCTATACATGTTATCACGCCCACACATGTTATCACGCCCACACATGATATCACGTCCATACATGTTATTACACCCACACATGTTATCACGCCCACACATGCTATCACACCTACACATGTCATCACTCCCACACAAGTCATCATGCCAACACAATCACGCCTACACATGTTATCACTCCCACACATGTTTTTACGCCCACACGTTACCACGCCCACACATGTCATCACGCCTACACATGTTATGACTCCCACACATGTTATCACTCCCACACATGTTATCACGGCTACACATGTTATCACTCCCATACATGTTATTATGCCCACACATGTTATCACGCCCACACATGTTATCACGCCCACACATGTTATCACGCCCACACATGTTATCACGCCCACACATGTTATCACGCCCACACATGTTATCACACCCACACATGTTATCACGCTTACGCATGTTATCACGCCCACACATATTATCACGCCCACACATGTCATCACGCCCACACATGTCATAACGCCCACACATGTCATAACGCCCACACATGTCATCACGCCCACACATGTCATCACGCCCACACATGTCATCACGCCTACACATTGAGACAACTTACTGATTCTGGAATAGGCGAGTAAATTTTACTGAATAAATGTGCATAATATTTTATAATGACAGAATTATCATAATAGTTGAATCCTATTTTATAAGTTTTGTACTCACCTATTTGTGGTTACATGGGTCGATTCATAGTTCCAGGGCCCGTATCTTTGCTGCTGTGTGTACTCACCTAATTGTGGTTGCACGGGTCGATTCATAGCTCCTGGCCCGGTTTTTTCACTAGTCGTGCACGCGCACGCGTGTGTGCGTGCGCGCGCGTGTTTGTGCTCATCTAGTTTTGGCTGCAGGGGTCGATTCACAGCTCCTTGCTCAGTGTATGTGTGTGTGTGCGACCTGAGAGTACATTCAAGCGGTTCTTCCCAGACTCAATGTTTTACCCACAAACTGCGTTTATATTAAAGAAGTAGATTAAATTTTTATTTAGTCTCTTTGTATTTAGAAAATTTAAATTTTACTCTCCAAAAAAATGTAAAAATACTTCATAAGTTGAACTTCGCCTTGAAATGGATCCTAAAATATTTATGCAGAATAATTCTTAAAAAAGGAAAATATATTTCGCTAAACTTTCTTTGTAAATTAAATCGAAGTTCAGTAATAACGATTCACCAGTAAGAAAGTTGTGACTAGAAACATAACTCAAGGAGCTACAGCAGGAGGGGGGGGAGCCTTTTTTCTGCCAAGGGCCATTTGGATATTTATAACATCATTCGCGGACCATATAAAATTATCAGCTTAAAAATTAACGAGCTGTATTTGGTCACACATATAATTAACTCACGCCTGATGTGATGGCTGGAACTGCTTCTCTTTGGTGATGCGTTGTGATGCTAGCTAGTATTGATGCTGCTGCATCGGAGATGAAGATGCTGGATGGTTACTGAGTCAAAATCTCAAGAAAACCGATCGGATTTTATGAAATATTGCAAAATTACTCGCACGTGAAAATATCAGTATATTCTTCCAAAGGGCCCCAATTTTTATAAAATTTATCAGAATATAAACTTAAAGGTATCTTCATAATTCTGCATGCTTATTTGGATTCTGGGTTTTGATTTTTTTTCCTTATACAGTGTAAATCAGTATAGAGAAGGGTTAATATAAATTTATGTTGCTATGAAAAACGCTCTTAAATTAATTGAATTTCGGGTCCCGCCAGTTGTCGCCTCGGCAGAGCCAGACCAAATGATTTAGTGGGTCTTATACAGTCCGGGGGCAGGGCGCTCCCACCCCTCGGATAAAGAGTCTAAGCTGTCATGGTAACAATGAAACATTGTAGACAGAGTACATGGTAACAATGAAACATAGTAAACAGAGTACATGGTAACAATGAAACATTGTAGGCAGAGTACATGGTAGCAATGAAACATTGTAGGCAGAGTACATGGTAACAATGAAACATTGTAGGCAGAGTACATGGTAACAATGAAACATTGTAGACAGAGTGCATGGTAACAATGAAACATTATAGACAGAGTACATGGTAACAATGAAACATTGTAGACAGAGTACATGGTAACAATGAAACATTGTAAACAGAGTTCATGGTAACAATGAAACATTGTAAACAGAGTACATGGTAACAATGAAACATTGTAGATATAGTATATGGTAACAATGAAACATTGTAGACAGAGTACATGGTAACAATGAAACATTGTAGATGGAGTACATGGTAACAATGAAACATTGTAGACGGAGTACATGATAACAATGAAACATTGTAGACAGAGTACATGGAAACAATGAAACATTGTAGACAGAGTACATGGTAACAATGATACATTGCAGACAGAGTACATGGTAACAATGAAACATTGTAGACAGAGTACATGGTAACAATGAAACATTGTAGACAGAGTACATGGTAACAATGAAACATTGTAGACAGAGTACATGGAAACAATGAAACATTGTAGACAGAGTACATGGTAACAATGAAACATTGTAGACAGAGTACATGGTAACAATGAAACATTGTAGACAGAGTACATGGTAACAATGAAACATTGTAGACAGAGTACATGGTAACAATGAAACATTGTAGACAGAGTACATGGTAACAATGAAACATTGTAGACAGAGTACATGGTAACAATGAAACATTGTAGACAGAGTACATGGAAACAATGAAAAACTTTTTTCCTGGAAATACAGAGGAAGGTAAATTGTGGTCGATAAGTGAGCAGACAGACAGACAGACAGACAGACAGACAGACAGACAGACAGACAGACAGACAGACAGACAGACAGACCAGACACGACTCAGACTCACTCACTCACCTCACTCCACTCACCCCCCACTCCACTCCCACTCACTCTCACCCTCACTCACTCCACTCACTCACTCACTCTCACTCTCTCCTCCTCTCTCACTGCACATATGTCAGTACATTGCATGCGTGGTGATGATTAGTGGATGCTGGTGGTCGCTTTGGTGGTGTCTAGTCGTCTAACGTGGTCGTGTCGACGATGTGGTGCTGTGGGGATGCGTTGGTGTTGGAATGGGGTGGTGGTGGTAGTGGTAGGTGGTGTTAGTGGATGGTACTGGTGGTGGCTGGTGGTGTAATGGTAGTGGTTTTTGACGATGGTGGTGGTGGTGAGTGGTGGTGTGGTGGTACGGTGTGTGGTGTAGGCAATGGCGTGGTGGCGGTTTGTGATGGTGGTCTTGCGGTATGGTGTTGTGGTGGGGACTGTGTGCTGTGGTGTTGGTGATGGTTGTGGGGATGCTGTGGTGTTGCAGGAATGGTGGTGGTGGCTGTGGTAATCGGTGATGCTTGGTGGTGGTGGCTGGTGGTTGGACGTGGTGGTGGTGTAAGGTTGGCGGTGGGGCTGAGCTGGTGGTGGTACGGTGGTGAGTGATGTGGGTGGTGTGCTGGTGGGATGGTGATGGTGGCAAAGTGGTGGTGGTTAGCATGGTGGCTTCAGTGATGGTGGTGGTTGTGGGTGGTGATGGTTGCGGTGAGTTAACTACTGGTATGCGGTGGTGGATGATGGTGATAGTGGTGTCATTCATCGTGTCGTGGATAGTGGTGGTGATGTGGCGCTGGTGGTAGTGGCATGGTGGGGCTGGTGGTGTAGTGGTGGTGGGGTAGGGAAGGGGGCTGGGGTGTGATCGAGTGGTGGTGTGGTGGTGTGGTGGTGATGGTGGTGATGGTGGTGATGGTGGGTGATGGTGGCTGTGGTGGTGATGGTGGCTGTGTGTTGGTGATGGTGGAGGCTAGTGGTGGTGGTGGCTGGTGGTGGCTAGTGGTGGTGGTGGCTGGTGATGTTGGTGTCTGGAAGTGGTGATAGTGGTGATGGTGGTGATGGTGGTGATGGTGGTGATGGTGGTGATGGCTTGTGGCTGGTGGTGGCTTGTGGCTGATGGTGGTGATGGTGTTGGTGGTTGTGTTGGTGGTGGCTGATGGTGGTGGCTAGTGGTGGTGGCTGGTGATGTTGGTGTTTGGTAGTAATGATGGCGGTGATGGTGGTGGTGGCTTGTGGCTGGTGGTGGTGGTGGTGGCTTGTGGCTGGTGGTGGTGGTGGTTGTGTTGGTGTTGGTGTTGATGGTGGTGGTGGCTTGTGGCTGGTGGTGGTGGTGGTTGTGTTGGTGTTGATGGTGGTGGTGGCTTGTGGCTGGTGGTGGTGGTGGTTGTGTTGGTGGTGATGGTGGTGGCTTGTGGCTGGTGGTGGTGGTGGTTGTGTTGGTGGTGATGGTGGTGGTGTCTTGTAGTGTTGGTAGTGGTACTACTGGTGGTGATGGTGGTAGTGGTTGTGTCTGGTAGGTGGTTTTTGTGATGGTGGTAGTGGTGGTGTCTGGTTGTGGTGGTTTTGGTGGTGGTGGTAGTAATGCTGGTGGTGTGGTGATGGTGGTAGTGGTTGTGATAGTGGTAGTGGTGGTGGTAGTGGTGGTGATGTTGGTAGTGGTGGTGATGGTGGTAGAGGTGGTGATGTTGGTAGTGGTGGTGATGGTGGTAGTGGTGGTGATGGTGGTAGTGGTGGTGATGGTGGTAGTGGTAATGATGGTGGTAGTGGTGGTGATGGTGGTAGTGGTGGTGATGGTGGTAGTGGTGGTGATAGTGGTAGTATTGGTGATGGTGGTAGTGGTGGTGATGGTGGTAGTGGTGGTGATGGTGGTAGTGGCTGTGATGCTGGTAGTGGTGGTGATGCTGGTAGTGGTGGTGGTGATGGTGGTAGTGTTGGTGATGCTGGTAGTGGTTATGGTGATGGTGGTAGTGTTTGTGATGCTGGTAGTGGTGGTGATGGTGGTAGTGGTGGTGGTAGTGGTGGTGATGGTGGTATTGGTGGTGATGGTGGTATTGGTGGTGATGGTGGTAGTGGTGGTGATGGTGGTAGTGGTGGTGATGGTGGTGGTGATGGTGATGGTGGTAGTGGTGGTGATGGTGGTAGTGGTGGTGATGGTGGTAGTGGTGGTGATGGTGGTAGTGGTGGTGATGGTGGTAGTGGTGGTGATGGTGGTAGTGGTGGTGATGGTGGTAGTGTTGGTGATGTTGGTAGTGGTGGTGATGGTGGTAGTGGTGGTGATGGTGGTAGTGGTGGTGATGGTGGTAGTGGTGGTGATGGTGGTAGTGTAGGTGATGTTGAAAGTGGTGGTGATGGTGGTAGTGGTGGTGATGGTGGTAGTGTTGGTGATGTTGATAGTGGTGGTGATGTTGATAGTGGTGATGATGATGGTAGTTTTGGTGATGCTGGTAGTGGGGGTGATGGTGGTAGTGGTGGTGATGGTGGTAGTGGTGGTGATGGTGGTAGTGGTGGTGATGGTGGTAGTGGTGGTGATGGTGGTAGTATAGGTGATGTTGAAAGTGTTGGTGATGGTGGTAGTGGTGGTGATGGTGGTAGTGGTGGTGATGGTGGTAGTGGTGGTGATGGTGGTAGTGTAGGTGATGTTGAAAGTGGTGGTGATGGTGGTAGTGGTGGTGATGGTGGTAGTGTTGGTGATGTTGATAGTGGTGGTGATGTTGATAGTGGTGGTGATGATGGTAGTTTTGGTGATGCTGGTAGTGGGGGTGATGGTGGTAGTGTTGGTGATGGTGGTAGTGATGCTGGTAGTGACAGAGGAGTAAATAAATAATTAAACATAATTAATAAATGGATTATTTGAAAACAGTAACACCAAAGAGGTGGCGAACAAGGAATAACAGGAGGAGACATGCCAATACGAACTTTAAGTGTCGCTAAAGGTCAAAATAAAGAGAGATAAAGTATCAGCGACTGACCTAGAGACAACTGTTGACGCCACCAGAGGTAGCTATGGGAAATGCGCTCTAAGAATGTGCGTTACTTGCCGTCCGTTGTACTCTAAGAATGTACGTGGCTTGCCGTACGTTGTACCCTAAGAATGTACGTGGCTTGCCGTCCGTTGTGCTCTAAGAATTTATGTGGCTTGGCGTCCGTTGCACCCAAAGAATGTAAGTGCTTCGGCGTCTGTTACGCTCTTAAGAATATACGTAGCTTGGCGTCCGTTGTGCTCTAAGAAAATACGCAGCTTGGCGTCCGTTGTGCTCTAAGAATGTACGTGGCTTGGCGTCCGTTGCACCCTAAGTATGTACGTGGCTTGCTGTTTGTTGCGCCCTATGAATATACGTGGCTTGGCGTCCGTTGCGCCAAAAGAATGTATGTGGCTTGCCGTCTGTTGCGCCCTAAGATGTACGTGACTTGCGTCCGTTGCAACCTAAAATGTACCTGGCTTGCCGTCTGTTGCGCCCTAAGAATGTACGTGGCTTGCCGTCCGTTGTGCTCTAAGAATTTATGTGGCTTGGCGTCCGTTGCACCCAAAGAATGTAAGTGCTTCGGCGTCTGTTACGCTCTTAAGAATATACGTAGCTTGGCGTCCGTTGTGCTCTAAGAAAATACGCAGCTTGGCGTCCGTTGTGCTCTAAGAATGTACGTGGCTTGGCGTCCGTTGCACCCTAAGTATGTACGTGGCTTGCTGTTTGTTGCGCCCTATGAATATACGTGGCTTGGCGTCCGTTGCGCTAAAAGAATGTATGTGGCTTGCCGTCTGTTGCGTCCTAAGATGTACGTGACTTGCGTCCGTTGTAACCTAAAAATGTACCTGGCTTGCCGTCTGTTGCGCCCTAAGAATGTACGTGGCTTGCCGTCCGTTGCGCCCTAAGAATGTACGTGGCTTGCCGTCTGTTGCGCCCTATGAATATAAGTGGCTTGGAGTCCGTTGCACCCTAAGAATGTACATGGCTTGCCGTACGTTGCACAATAAGAATGTGCGTGGCTTGCCGTACGTTGCACCCTAAGAATGTACGTGGCTTGCCGTCTGTTGCGCCTAAGTATGTTAGTGGCTTGCTGTACGTTGCACCTTAAGAATGTAAGTGGCTTGCCGTCCGTTGCACGCTAAGAATGTAAGTGGCTTGCCGTACGTTGCACCTTAGGAATGTAAGTGGCTTGCCGTCCGTTGCACCCTAAGAATGTAAGTGGCTTGCCGTCCGTTGCACCCTAAGAATGTAATGGAAATAAATGGTATAAAATACCGACACAATGGAAAAATAAACACATAAGCAGTATAATGTGATCCTTTATTGACAACGTTTCGCCCACACAGTGGGCTTTATCGAGTCACAACAGATCTACCTGGAAAATGAGCAACATGGAGATATATATAGGGTACAGTCAGGTGGAGAATGCTGGGTCAGGTGGAGAAAGCTGCATGTGAGTCTTAAAAGTAGTGTGATAGTTGAAAACATAGTGTGACTTAAAGGACCTGCAGTGTACCATTCTTGAGTTCTAGTGGGATAGCGTTGAAGAAGTTTCTTGGCAATAGGTTCAGCTATGTTGTAGAAGCCGTTGTTCTGGTTGAAGTTGTTGGATATACAGATGAGTGATGATTCTAGGATTCTTCGGTATTGCGTGTTGTCTTCTCTGGCGATGAGTCTTGCGTTTCTGTAGTTGATTAAATGGTTGTGTAAATTTCGGTGTTGAACACAGGCATTTCTTGAGTCGTCAGATCTGCCTGCTTACTGGTGTTCTGAAATGCGTGTTTGTAGGTCTCTGGATGTTTCGCCAACGTATAATTTGCTGCAGCCATTACAAGGGATTGTGTATACCCCTGCCGTGGATTGAAGCTTTTCCTGTCTGTTACTGGTAATGTCCTTAATGGTGGTGGATGTGGAGGTGGATACAACATAGCTGAACCTATTGCCAAGAAACTTCTTCAACGCTATCCCACCTAGAACTCAAGAATGGTACACTGCAGGTCCTTTAAGTCACACTATGTTTTCAACTATCACACTACTTTTAAGACTCACATGCAGCTTTCTCCACCTGACCCAGCATTCTCCACCTGACTGTACCCTATATATATCTCCATGTTGCTCATTTACCAGGTAGATCTGTCTGACTCGATAAAGCCCACTGCGTGGGCGAAACGTTGTCAATAAAGGATCACATTATAAGAACATAAGAAAGGAGGAACACTGCAGCAGGCCTGTTGGCCCATACTAGGCAGGTCCTTCACAATCCATCCCACTAACAGAATATTTGCTCAACCCAATTTTCAAAGCTACCCAAGAAATAAGCTTTGACAATTCTACCCACTCATGCGCGAGTCCCACTCAAATCCAACCCCTCTCACTCATGAATTTATCCAACCTAAATTTGAAACTACCCAAGGTCCTAGCTTCAATAACCCTACTAGGCAGACTGTTCCACTCATCAACTACCCTATTTCCAAACCAATACTGCTTATGTGTTTATTTTTCCTAAGAATGTAAGTGGCTTGCCGTCCGTTGCACCCTAATAATGTAAGTGGCTTGCCGTACGTTGCACCCTAAGAATCTACGTGGCTTATCGTCGAAACCACTAAACTATTACATAGCAGAAACCACTAATATGTTACCCTGACAAAAACCACCAATGTATTACCCTGACAGAAACCACTTTTGTATTTTGCTGGCCTGTACCACTAATGTAGTACACTGAAACAACCATTGTATTACACTGGAACAACCATTGCATTACACTGGAACAACCATTGTATTACACTGGAACAACCATTGTATTACACTGGAACAACCATTGCATTACACTGGAATAACCATTGTATTACACTGGAACAACCATTGTATTTCACTGGAACAACCATTGTATTTCACTGGAACAACCATTGTATTACACTGGAACAACCATTGTATTACACTGGAACAACCATTGTATTACACTGGAACAACCATTGTATTACACTGGAACAACCATTGTATTTACACTGGAACAACTATTGCATTACACTGGAACAACCATTGCATTACACTGGAACAACCATTGTATTACACTGGAACAACCATTGTATTTCACTGGAACAACCATTGTATTACACTGGAACAACCATTGTATTACACTGGAACAACCATTGTATTACACTGGAACAACTATTGTATTACACTGGAACAACCATTGTATTACACTGGAACAACCATTGTATTACACTGAAACAAATATTGTATTACACTGGAACAACCATTGTATTACACTGGAACATGTTGTAGGAGAACTAGTAATAGGCAGAATAAGGTGGATAGTGGAAAGCTAGTGACACTAGATGACAAGGACAGTAATAGGTATAGTGGAAAAACAGAGATGAGCAGGAAGGGTAAAGAGAAAGGAGGGTCTCTAAATATATATTACACCAATAGTCGTAGTGCTAGGAATAAGATGGACGAGTTGAGATTAGTTGCAAGTACGGGTAATATTGATGTTTTTGCAATAACTGAGACATGGTTTAATATGAAAAATCGGGACTTGCCTGCCGAATGTCACATTCAGGGTTTTAAATTGTTCCAAGTAGACAGAAGTATCGGGAAAGGGGGTGGGTGGCACTCTATGTCCGTGATCATTTAAATTGTTGCATAAAAACGGGTATAAAGTCTGAATTAACACATACAGAGTCTGTCTGGATAGAATTTTCAGAGGGTGTGAAAAATTGATTTTAGGCGTGATTTACCGTCCTCCAAACTTAGATAGGGAACAAGGGAGACTACTTTGGGAGGAAATTGTTAAGGCCACAAGACACGATAACGTAGTAATTCTAGGGGACTTTAACTTTAGTCAGATTGATTGGAATTTCATGACAGGGAATTTAGAATCTAACGACTTTTTAGAAGTAGTTCAGGATTGCTTTTTGAAGCAGTTTGTAACAGAACCTACAAGGGAAATAACCTACTTGACTTGGTTCTGGCAAGCAAGGAAACCCTTGTTAATAATTTAGAAATTACAGAGGAACTCGGCTCAAGCGACCACAAGTCAATTACCTTTAGCATTGAATGGATGTATGATAGTAGGGATAATTCAGTAATGGTCCCAGATTTTCGCTTAGCAGATTATAATGGACTTAGAGAACACTTATCAACTGTGGACTGGGGTGAAGAAGAGAGTATCAATATGACAGTTTTCTTAACACTATACAGGCTGCCCAAAGAACATTTATCCGTATAAAGAAATTAGATCAAGTAGAAATGACCCAAAATGGATGAATAATAGGCTCAAATATCTTTTAGGGCAGAAGAAAGGAATTTATAGGCGCATAAAAAGAGGTGAGGGTCATCTTATAAATCAGTATACTGACATTAAGAGGGACGTTAAAAGGGAATAAGAAAAGCTAAACGGGACTATGAAATTAAAGTTGCTAGGGATTCAAAAACTAACCCAAAAGTTTTTCCAGGTTTATAGAACAAAAGTTAGGGATAAGATAGGTCCCCTTAAAAATAACTTTGGGCATCTTACTGACAAGGAGAATGATATGTGCTCTATTTTTAATAATTATTTTCTCTCGGTTTTCACACAGGAAGACATTAATAATATCCCAGTAATTAATTTTTACAGAGGCCCAGAAGAAGATAAATTATGTAATATCACAGTCACTAGCGAAATGATTATGAAACAGCTGGACCGACTGAAACAAAATAAATCGCCGGGTCCTGATGAGCTTTTTGCAAGGGTTCTTAAGGAATGCAAAATGGAACTCTGTGAACCAATATCTAACATTTTTAATTTATCTCTTCAAAC
>WNWK01010722.1:22500-65000 GCA_009830355.1 Cherax destructor | reverse complement strand
TAACAACAACAAGAAGAACAACATCAACATTAGCAACAACAACAGGAACAATAACACCAAGAACAACAACAATAAGAACAACAGCAATAAGAACAAGAAGAAGAAGAACAACAACAAGAAGAAGAACAACAGGAACAACCACAGCACTAAGAACAACAACAAGAACAACAACAACATTATCATCATCAACAACAGGAACAACAACAACAAGAACTACAACAACATTAACAACAACAACAAGAACAACAACAGGAGCAACAAGAACAAGAAGAACAACAACATTACCAACAATAAGAACAACAACAACAATAAGAACAACAACAACATTATCAACAACAAGAGCAACATCAACAGGAAAAAACAGTAACAACAACAACAATAAGAACAGCAACAACATTAACAACATTAACAACAACAACAAAACAAGAACAACAACAACATTAACAACAACAACAGGAATAACAACAACAATAACAACAACAAGGAGAACAACAACATTAACAGCAACAAGAGGAACAACAAAAAGAACAACAACAGGAACAACAACAACAACATTAAAATCAGCAACATTAACACCAACAACAATAACAACAACAACAAGAACAACAACAATATTAACAACAACAACAGGAATAACAACAACAATAACAAAAACAAGGAGAACAACAACATTAACAGCAACAAGAGGAACAACAACAAGAACACAAGCAAGAACAACAACAGGAACAACAACAAAAAAAAAAAAAAAAAAAAAAAAAAAAAAAAAACAACAAGAGCAACAACATTAACAACAACAAGAAGAACAACAACAAGAACAACAACAAAACAAGAACAACAAGAAGAAGAAGAACAACAAGAAGAACAACAACAAGAACAACAACAAGAAAAAGAACAACAAGAAGAAGAACAACAACAACAACAACAAGAACAACAACAACAAGAACAACAACAACATTAACAACAAGAACATTAACAACAAGAACAACAACAACAAGAACAACAACCACTAGAACAACAACAACAAGAACAACAACAAGAACAACAACAACAAGAACTACAACAACAGGAACAACAACAACAAGAACAACAACAACATTAACAACAACAACATTAACAACAACAACAATAACAACAACAAGAACAAAACCAACATTAACAACAAGAACATTAACAACATAAACAAAACAACAAGAACAACAGGAACAAGAACAACATTAACAGCAACAACAACAACAACAACAACAGGAACAAGAACAACAACAAGAACAAGAACAACAACAAGAAGAACAACAATAGGAACAACAACAACAGGAACAACAACAACAGGAACAACAACAACAGTAACAACAACAGGAACAACAACAACATGAAAAACAACAACAATAACAACAACAGGAACAACAAAAATAGGAACAATAACAAGAACAACAGGAACAACAAAAATAGGAACAACAACAAGAACAACAACAACATTAACAACAACAACATTAACCACAACAACAAGTACAACAACAACATTAACAACAACAAAACAAGAACAACAACAACAACAGGAAAAACAACAGTAACAACAAGAACAGCAACAACATTAACAGCAAAAACATTAACAACAACAGTAACAACAACAATATTAACAACAACAATATTAACAACAACAAGAACAACAACAACATTAACAACAACAACATTAACAACAACAAGAACAACAACATTAACAACAACAACATTAACAAAAACAATATTAACAACAACAACATTAACAACAACAAGAGCAACAACAACATTAACAACAACAACATTAACAAAAACAATATTAACAACAACATTAACAGCAGCAACAAGAACAAGAACAACAACAACAAGAAACAACAAGAAGAACAACAACAACATTAACAAAAGCAATATTAACAACAACAACATTAACAACAACAAGAGCAACAACAACATTAACAACAACAACATTAACAAAAACAATATTAACGACAACAACATTAACAGCAGCAACAAGAACAACAACAACAGGAACAAGAACAACAAGAACACCAACATTATCAGCAACAAGAGGAACAACAAGAACAAGAACAACAAAAACAACAACAACAAGAACAACAAGAACACCAACATTATCAGCAACAAGAGGAACAACAAGAACAAGAACAACAAAAACAAGAACAACAAGAACAAGAACAACATTAACAACAACACGAGCAACAAGAAGAAGAACAACAACAACAGCAACAGGAACAACCACAACACTAACAACAACAAGAAGAACAACATCAACATTAGCAACAACAACAGGAACAATAACACCAAGAACAACAACAATAAGAACAACAGCAATAAGAACAACAAGAAGAAGAACAACAAAAGAAGAAGAACAACAGGAACGACAACAACAGGAACAACAACAACACTAACAACAACAACAAGAACAACATCAACATTAGCAACAACAACAGGAACAATAACACCAAGAACAACAACAATAAGAACAACAGCAATAAGAACAACAAGAAGAAGAACAACAACAAGAAGAACAACAGGAACAACCACAACACTAAGAACAACAACAAGAACAACAACAACATTATCATCATCAACAACAGGAACAACAACAACAAGAACTACAACAACATTAACAACAACAACAAGAACAACAACAGGAGCAACAAGAACAAGAAGAACAACAACATTACCAACAATAAGAACAACAACAACAATAAGAACAACAACAACATTATCAACAACAAGAACAACATCAACAGGAAAAAAAACAGTAACAACAACAACAATAAGAACAGCAACAACATTAACAACAACAACAATAACAACAAAAACAAGAACAACAACAACATTACCAACAACAACAGGAATAACAACAACAATAACAACAACAAGGAGAACAACAACATTAACAGCAACAAGAGGAACAACAACAAGAACACCAGCAAGAACAACAACAGGAACAACAACAACAACATTAACAACAGCAACATTAACAACAAAAACAATAACAACAACAACAAGAACAACAACAACATTAACAACAACAACAGGAATAACAACAACAATAACAACAACAAGGAGAACAACAACATTAACAGCAACAAGAGGAACAACAACAAGAACACCAGCAAGAACAACAACAGGAACAACAACAACAACATTAACAGCAACATCAAGAACAACAACAACATTAACAACAAGAACATTAACAACAAGAACATTAACAACAAGAGCAACAACATTAACAACAACAAGAAGAACAACAACAAGAACAACAACAAGAACAAGAACAACAAGAAGAAGAACAACAACAAGAAGAACAACAACAAGAACAACAACAAGAAAAAGAACAACAAGAAGAAGAAGAACAACAACAACAACAAGAACAACAACAACAATAACAACAACAACATTAACAACAAGAACATTAACAACAAGAACAACAACAACAAGAACAACAACCACTAGAACAACAACAACAAGAACAACAACAAGAGCAACAAGAACAACAACAACAAGAACAACAAGAACAACAAAATTAACAGCAACAACAGGAACAACAACAACAGGAACAAAAACAACAAGAACAACAACAACAACATTAACAACAACAAGAATAAGAACAACAAGAACAACAACAACAAGAACAACGACAACAAGAACAAGAACAATATCAACAGCAACAACAAGAACAACAACAACAGGAACAACAACAACAGGAGCAACAACAACATTAACAACAACAACAGGAACAACAAAAACAGGAACAACAACAGGAACAACAACAACATTAACAACAACAGGAACAATAACAACATTTACAACAACAACAACATTAACAAGAACAACAACATTACCAACAACAACATTATTCGGCTCATTCAGTGCCCAGGTGATGGACCAGGTACTTCGGCTCATTCAGTGCCCAGGTGATGGACCAGGTGCTTCGGCTCATTCAGTGCCCAGGTGATGGACCAGGTGCTTTAGCTCCCTCAATGCCCAGGTGATGGACCAGGTTCTTCGGCTCATTCAGTGCCCTGGTGATGGACCAGGTGCTTTGGCTCCCTCAATGCCCAGGTGATGGACCAGGTTCTTCGGCTCATTCAGTGCCCTGGTGATGGACCAGGTGCTTTAGCTCCCTCAGTTCCCTGGTGATGGACCAGGTACTTCGGCTCATTCAGTGCCCTGGTGATGGACCAGGTGCTTCGGCTCATTCAGTGCCCAGGTGATGGACCAGGTTCTTCGGCTCATTCAGTGCCCAGGTGATGGACCAGGTGCTTTGGCTCCCTCAGTTCCCTGGTGATGGACCAGGTACTTCGGCTCATTCAGTGCCCTGGTGATGGACCAGGTGCTTCGGCTCATTCAGTGCCCAGGTGATGGACCAGGTGCTTTGTCTCCCTCAGTTCCCTGGTGATGGACCAGGTGCTTTGGCTCCCTCAGTTCCCTGGTGATGGACCAGGTTCTTCGGCTCATTCAGTGCCCAGGTGATGGACCAGGTACTTCGGCTCATTCAGTGCCCAGGTGATGGAGCAGGTGCTTTGGCTCCCTCAGTTCCCTGGTGATGGACCAGGTACTTCGGCTCATTCAGTGCCCAGGTGATGGACAAGGTGCTTTGGCTCCCTCAGTTCCCTGGTGATGGACCAGGTGCTTTGGCTCCCTCAGTTCCCTGGTGATGGACCAGGTTCTTCGGCTCATTCAGTGCCCAGGTGATGGACCAGGTGCTTTGGCTCCCTCAGTTCCCTGGTGATGGACCAGGTTCTTCGGCTCATTCAGTGCCCAGGTGATGGACCAGGTACTTTGGCTCCCTCAATGCCCAGGTGATGGACCAGGTTCTTCGGCTCATTCAGTGCCCAGGTGATGGACCAGGTGCTTTGGCTCCATCAGTTCCCTGGTGATGGACCAGGTTCTTCGGCTCATTCAGTGCCTGGTGATGGACCAGGTGCTTTGGCTCCCTCAGTTCCCTGGTGATGGACCAGGTACTTCGGCTCATTGAGTGCCCTTGTGATAGACCAGGTGCTTTAGCTCCCTCAATGCCCAGGTGATGGACCAGGTTCTTTGGCTCATTCAGTGCCCAGGTGATGGACCAGGTGCTTTGGCTCCCTCAGTTCCCTGGTGATGGACCAGGTATTTCTCAGGCTCATTCCAGTTGCCCAGCGTGATGGACCAGGTGCTTTGGCTCCCTCAGTCCCTGGTGATGGACCAGGTCTTCGGCTCATTCAGTGCCCAGGTGATGGACCAGGTGCTTTGGCTCCCTCAGTTCCCTGGTGATGGACCAGGTTTTCGGCTCATTCAGTGCCCTGGTGATGGACCAGGTCTTCGGCTCATTCAGTGCCCAGGTGATGGACCAGGTTCTTCGGCTCATTCAGTGCCCAGGTGATGGACCAGGTGCTTTGGCTCCTCAGTTCCCTGGTGATGGACCAGGTTCTTCGGCTCATTCAGTGCCCTGGTGATGGACCAGGTTCTTCGGCTCATTCAGTGCCCTGGTGATGGACCAGGTTCTTCGGCTCATTCAGTGCCCTGGTGATGGACCAGGTGTCTTCGGCTCTTCAGTGCCCTGGTGATGGACCAGGTTCTTCAGCTCCTTCAGTGCCCTGGTGATGGACCAGGTCTTCGGCTCATTCAGTGCCCTGGTGATGGACCAGGTTCTTCGGCTCATTCAGTGCTCCTGGTGATGGACCAGGTTCTTCGGCTCATTCAGTGCCCTGGTGATGGACCAGGTCTTCTGGGCTCTTCAGGACCTAGGTGGACCAGTTGCTTCCAGGTCTTATTATCAGTGCTGTTCAGTGATGGAGAGGGGTGTGGTAGGAGGTTCGTGAGTGGCTGGGTTTGTGGGAACCTGTGGACCAGTGTTGTGACCAGGTATTGATAGGCTCTGTGAGTGGACAGGTCTGAGTGAGAGGGCTTAGTGGTGGAGAGAGGTTGTGAGTGAGAGGGTTGGAGTGAAGGTTGTGAGTGAGAGGGTTGTGAGTGAGAGGTTGTGAGTGAGAGGTTGTGGTGAGAGGGGTTGTGAGTGAGAGGGTGTGAGTGAGAGGGTTGTGAGTGAGAGGGGTTGTGAGTGAGAGGGGTTGTGAGTGAGAGGGGTGTGAGTGAGAGGGGTTGTGAGTGAGAGGGTTGTGAGTGAGAGGGTGTGAGTGAGAGGGTTGTGAGTGAGAGGGGTTGTGAGTGAGATAGTTGTGAGTGAGAGAGGTTGTGAGTGAGAGGGGTGTGAGTGAGAGGGGTTGTGAGTGAGAGGGGTTGTGAGTGAGAGAGGTTGTGAGTGAGAGGGTTGTGAGTGAGAGAGGTGTGAGTGAGAGGGGTTGTGAGTGAGAGGGTTGGAGTGAGAGGGTTGTGAGTGAGAGGGGTTGTGAGTGAAGAGGTTGTGAGTGAGAGAGGTTGTGAGTGAGAGGGTTGTGAGTGAAGAGGGTTGTGGAGTGAGAGAGGGTTGTGAGTGAGAGAGGTTGTGAGTGAGAGAGGTTGTGAGTGAGAGAGGTTGTGAGTGAGAGGTTGTGAGTGAGAGGGTTGTGAGTGAGAGGGGTTGTGAGTGAGAGGGTTGTGAGTGAGAGGGTTGTGAGTGAGAGAGGTTGTGAGTGAGAGGGTTGTGAGTGAGAGGGGTTGTGAGTGAGAGGGGTTGTGAGTGAGAGGGTTGTGAGTGAAGGGTTGGAGTGAGAGGGTGTGAGTGAGGGAGGGGTTGTAGGAAGGTGAGAGGGGTTGTAGTGAGAGTGTAGGAGGGGTTGTGAGTGAGAGGGGTTGTGGAGTGAGAGGGGTTGTGAGTGGAGGGGTTGTGAGTGAGAGGGTTGTGAGTGAGAGGGGTTGTGGAGTGAGAGGTGGGAGGTTGTGAGTGAGGGTTGGAGGAGGGTTGTGAGTGAGAGGGTTGGAGTGGAGGGTGTGAGGAGAGGGTTGTGAGTGAGAGAGGGTTGTGAGTGAGAGGGGTTGTGAGTGAGAGAGAGGTTGGGTGAGAGGTGTGAGTGAGAGGGTTGTGAGTGAGAGGGGTTGTGAGTGAGAGGGTTGTGAGTGAGGAGGGGTTGTGAGTGAGAGGGTTGTGAGTGAGAGGGTTGAGTGAGGTGGAGAGGGGTTGTGAGTGAGAGGGTTGTGAGTGAGAGGGGTTGGATTTGAACGGAACTTGCACAATTGTTGGGGGGGGGGGTTGTCGGGGCTTGTTGCTTGGATGGGGATGGGTTGGACAAATATTTTTATAGGTGGGTTGGTTTTGACATGGACCTGCCAAGTATGGGCCAGTAGGCCTGTTGCAGTGTTCCTCCTTTCTTATGTTCTTATGTTAACATTAACAACAACAACATTAACAACAACAAGAACAACAACAAAATTAACAACAAAAACATTACAACAACAACAAGACCAACAACATTAACAACAACAACAACAATAGGAACAACAACAACATTAACAGCAACAACAAGAACAACAACATTAACAACAACAACAAGAAGAAAAACAACTACATTAACAGCAACAATAGGAAGAAGAAGAACAACAACAAGAATAACAAGAACATTAACAACAACAACATTAACAACAATAACATTAACAACAACAAGAACAACAGGAACAACAACATTAACAACAACAACATTAACGACAACAACATTAACAACAACAGCATTAACAACAACAACATTAACAACAACAACAACAAGAACAGTAACAACATTAACAACAACAACATTAACAATAACAACATTAACAACAACAACAGGAACAACAAGAAGAACAACAAGAACAACAACAAGAACAAAAACAACAAGAACAAGAACAACAACATTAACAACAAGAACAAGAACAAGAACAACAACAACAAGAACAACAACAACAAGAACAACAACAACATTAACAACAACAACAAGAAAAACAATAACAAGAACAACAACAATAGGAAAAACAACAGGAACAACAATAACAGTAACAACAACAACATTAACAACAACAGGAACAACAACAAGAAGAAGAACAACAACAAGAACAACAACAATAACAAGAATAACAACAACAAGAACAACAACAACAAGAACAACAACAACATTAACAACAACAGCAAGAACAACAACAATAGGAACAACAACAGGAACAACAATAACAGGAACAACAACAACATTAACAACAACAGGAACAACAACAACAACAAGAACAACAACAACAAGAACAATAACAACATTAACATCAATATTAACAACAACAACAAGAACAAAAACATTAACAAGAACAAGAACAACATTAACAACAACAACATTAACAACAACAACAAGAACAACAACAACATTAACAGCAACGACAGGAACAACAACAACAAGAACAACAACAGCAGGAACAACAACAACAAGAACAACAACAACTTTAACAGCACCAACAAGAACAAAAACATTAACAACAACAACAGCAATAGGAACAACAACAAGAATAACAACAACATTAACAACAACAACAACAACAACAACAACATTAACAACAACAACAACAATAGGAACAACAACAACATTAACAGCAACAACAAGAACAACAACAACATTAACAGCAACAACATTAACAACAACAACATTAACAACATATTGTTGTTGTTAATGTTGTTATTGTTCTTGTTGTTGTTGTTGTTGTTGTTGTTGTTGTTCCTGTTGTTGTTAATGTTGTTGTTGTTCCTGTTTGGGTAGAGTTTCTCCTGTTTGGGTAGAGTTTCTAGAAGGTCAAGAAAAGTCCACGTGTGGAGGCAGAGGTGATCTGTTCTTAGCTCAGAGGTGATCTGTTCTTAGCTCAGAGGTGATCTGTTCTTAGCTCAGAGGTGATCTGTTCTTAGCTCAGAGGTGATCTGTTCTTAGCTCAGAGAGGACGTGTCTAGGGTTCTCTGTGGACTGAACCACTTTTGCTCTGTGAAGTGAACCAAGATGCCCCCTATTGAGCAACTTTACCAGCAGCTTAAGGAGGAAATGAGGGTAGAGAAGCTTGAGATTCGGCGATTGACGGAGGAAAACAAGAGGATTCGTAGTAGTCCTCCTGTTGTGAGTCCTCAGGTCAAGAAGGGAACCTGGCCAGTGGCCGGACAGCATGGGACGAAGTTGAAGATCAAGAAAACGAATGGAGAGATAGTAACGACGAAGAAGAAAGAGACTGCTGTGGAAACTTCGAACTCCTTTTCTGTGCTACCAGACGAATGTGAGTCGACTACTGGGAACGTCACGACGAACGGTACCAAGGAAGGTAAAAACATTGTTATAAATTAGACACATATGCAACATTTGGGTATCTTTATTGAGCAAACGTTTCGCCACACAGTGGCTTCATCAGTCCAATACAAAGTAGAAAGGTGTAAGGAGAGTAGGAGTTTTGAGGTAATCAGTCCCTCGGCCTGGAGTCGATGTGTTCAGTCCATCAATCTTGTAGAAATGACTAATTTATAATTTGTCGGTTCTCTGAACCATTCATCTATAAAAACATTGTTGTTGTTGGGGATAGCCAAGTTAGATATATGGATAGGGCCTTCTGCTTGACAGATAGGAGTAGGAGACAGAGGGTTTGCTTTCCTGGGGCTGGGATGGAAGACATTGTTAGCCGGCTTGACAACATCATGCATGGTAATGGGATCAATCCTATTATCTGCCTCAGTGCTGGAGGCAATGATGTATCCAAGCGTAGAAGTGAGGATTTAGTTAGTAGGTATAAGGCAGCAATAGACATCATTAGGAAGAAGAGGGGGAGCCCTGTTATATGTGGCATTTTGCCAAGAAGGGGTGTTGGAAATGAATGGCTGTCCAGAGCGATTGGTATAAATTGCTGGCTGGACAAACACTGTAAGGATAATGCAGTCCCATTCATTGACAACTGGGACCACTTCTATGGCCGAAATGACATGTATGCCAGGGATGGGGTTCACTTATCCAGGGAAGGTGTAGGATTTCTCGCTAGCTCAGTTAAGGATGTTGTTAGGGCTTTAAACTAGGATTAGTTAGAGGTATGGGTTTAGGAATGGTAAATAATGAGAGCCAAAATATTGATATCATAAATCTTAACAATAACAGTGATCGAGTGACACAGGGTAATGATAGTAACAGAAATTGTGTAAAACAAAAGCTGAAAAAGGTTCACAAGAAGATACATATCAATGTATTTTATACTAACTGTCGAAGCGCCAGAAATAAAATTAACGAATTACGTTTGGTAGCATGTGCTGGGAACTTTGATGTCATTGCAATAACTGAAACATGGTATAATACCAAGAGTCGGGATATGATTGCTGAGTGTCATATTCAGGGGTTTAAGTTGTTCCATGTAGACAGATATAATGGGAAAGGGGGTGGAGTTGCATTGTATGTACGAGAAAATATAAATTGCTGCATAAAAACAGGCATAAAAATAGATGGATCATTATCAGAATCTGTTTGGGTAGAGTTTCTAGAAGGTCAAGAAAACTGATTCTAGGTGTAATATACCGACCTCCAGGCTTGGATCACGATAGAGGGAGACTTCTTTGGGACGAAATTGTTAGGGCTTCTAGGCACAATAACGTAGTGATAGTAGGGATTTTAACTTTAGTCAAATTGACTGGACTTCTTTGACCGGTAATCTGGAGTCCAGTGACTTTATGGAAGTAGTTCAGGACTGTTTTCTGAAGCAGTGTGTGACGGAGCCTACCAGAGGTAATAATTTGCTCGACCTAGTCTTGTCAAATAAAGAAACTCTTGTAAATAATCTGGAGATCACTGAAGAGCTTGGAGCTAGTGATCACAAATCCATTACTTTTAATATTACATGGGAGTACGAGAATAGGGATAATACGGTAAAAGTTCCTGATTTTCGTTCTGCCGACTATACTGGACTTAGAGAACACCTGTCTAATCTCGACTGGGGTAATCTAGCTAACGATTACGATGGGATCTGCGTTTATGATTTTTTTCTTAATAATGTACAACGTGCACGGAGTATGTTTATTCCCCAGAGAGAATTTAGGTCAAATAATAACGATCCCAAATGGATTAACAGGAGGCTAAAACATCTATTAAGGGAGAAAAGAGGAATTTATAGGCGCATCAAAAGAGGAGATGTTAACCTTATTGACCAATATGTTCAGTTGAAAAGAGAAGTAAAAAAGGGGATTAGAAAGGCTAAACGTGACTATGAGATTAAGGTTGCTAATGAATCAAAGACTAATCCAAAAGGGTTCTTTCAAGTGTACAGGACGAAGGTGAGGGAAAAGGTAGGACCTCTGAAAATTGGGAATGGACAGCTGACGGATAACGAACTGGAAATGTGTTCTCTATTTAATGACTATTTTTTGTCAGTCTTTACACAAGAAGACGTAAATGAGATTCCAGAAATTAACAATTATTCAGTTCCTGAAGAATTCAAATTAACTAATATTACTGTCACGAGGGATATGGTTATCAAACAGATAGATAAACTGAAGCAAAATAAGTCCCCAGGACCCGACGAGTTGTTTTCCAGGGTACTTAAAGAATGCAAGATGGAACTTAGTCAGCCATTAACGAATGTGTTTAATACGTCCATCCTAACTGGTGTTGTGCCAGAGATGTGGAAGATAGCTAATATAGTTCCTATATTCAAATCAGGGGATAAGTCCATTCCATCAATTTACCGTCCAATAAGCCTCACGTCTATAGTAGGCAAATTATTAGAATCAATTATAGCTGATATTATTAGAAGTCACCTTGAAGAACATAATTTGATTAATGAATCTCAGCATGGGTTTACGAGAGGTCGTTCCTGCCTGACAAATTTACTGACTTTTTCAATAAAACATTTGAGGCAGTAGACAGTGATAAAGAATATGATATAGTTTACTTGGATTTCAGTAAGGCCTTCGATAGAGTACCTCACAAGAGACTCTTAAGAAAGGTGGCAGCTCATGGTATAGGAGGTAAAGTTCTAGCATGGATAGAGGCATGGCTTACCAATAGAAAGCAGAGAGTTTCCATTAATGGGGTCAAATCTGAATGGGGATTAGTCACTAGTGGCGTTCCACAAGGATCAGTTTTGGGCCCATTGTTGTTCATAATTTACATAAATGACCTTGATGAAGGAATTGCAAGTGACATGAGTAAATTTGCTGATGATACAAAAATAGGCCGTATAATTCATTCTGAGGAGGATACCAATGAACTCCAGGAGGATTTGGACAAATTAATGTCTTGGTCTGAAAAGTGGCAGATGAAGTTCAATGTGGACAAGTGTAAGGTGCTAGTCGTTGGTAATGAAAATATCCCTCGAATTTATAAACTAGGTGAAGTTGTGCTTGATCATACAGAATGTGAAAAGACTTGGGAGTCATGGTAAGCAGGAATCTAAAGCCAAGACAACAGTGCCTAAGTGTGCGCAATAAGGCTAACAGATTACTAGGATTTATTTCAAGAAGTATAAGCAACAGAAGTCCAAAAGTTATTTTACAGCTCTATACATCACTAGTGAGACCTCATTTGGATTATGCAGCTCAGTTTTGGTCTCCTTACTACAGGATGGATATAGATTCATTGGAGAACATACAAAGAAGAATGACTAAAATGATTTACAGTATAAGAAATCTCCTGTATGAAGATAGACTTAGAGCATTGAATCTCCACTCTCTGGAGAGACGTAGAATGAGGGGAGATATCATCGAGGTGTACAAGTGGATGATGGGCATAAACAAAGGAGATATTAATAAAATACTGAGGATATCGAATCTGCTAAGCGAAAATCTGGGACCGTTACTGAATTATCCCTACTATCATACATCCATTCAATGCTAAAGGTAATTGACTTGTGGTCGCTTGAGCCGAGTTCCTCTGTAATTTCTAAATTATTAACAAGGGTTTCCTTGTTTGCCAGAACCAAGTCAAGTAGGTTATTTCCCCTTGTAGAGTAGGTTATTTCGAACAGAGTTGTAGATGCGTGGAACAATCTTCCGAGTACTGTGATAGAGGCTAGGACCTTGGGTGGCTTTAAAAAGAGATTGGACAAATATATGAGTGGGAGGGGCTGGGTTTGATTGGTGTCGTGGGTGCAGGAGTGAATTCTTAGGTAGTGGTGGTTTTGATATGGACCTGCCTTGTATGGGCCAGTAGGCTTTCTGCAGTGTTCCTCCATTCTTATGTTCTTATGTTCTTAAGAACAACAACAACAGGAACGACAACATTAACAACAACAACATTAACGACAACAACATTAACAACAACAACATTAACAACAACAACATTAACAACAACAACATTAACAACAACAACAGGAACAAGAAGAAGAAGAAGAAGAAGAACAACAACAACAAGAACAAAAACAACAAGAATAACAACAACATCAACAACAACAACAAGAACAACAACAACAAGAACAACAACAACATTAACAAGAAGAAGAAGAACAACAACAAGAACAACAACAACAACAACAACAAGAACAACAACAGGAACAACAATAACAGGAACAACAACAACATTAACAACAACAGGAACAACAATAACAAGAACAACAACAACAAGAACAATAACAACATTAACAACAACAATATTAAGAACAACAACAAGAACAACATTAACAACAACAAGAACAAGAACAACATTAACAAGAACAACATTAACAACAACATTAACAACATTAACAACAACATCATTAACAACAACATCATTAACAACAACAAGAACAACAACAACATTAACAACAAGAACAACAACAACAACAAGAACAGCAACAACAGGAACAACAACAACAACAAGAACAGCAACAACAACAACAAGAACAGCAACAACAACAGGAACAGCAACAACAGCTCACACTCTCATTTTGAGGAAGATGACTTAAGGTCATTTGCAACATAACCATTACTCTGGTGAGCACTTTCACACACACACACACACACACACACACACACACACACACACACACACATACACACACACACACACACACACACACACGGCAGCATATGGGCGACTGGCAAACCTAAGATTAGCGTTCCGTTACCTTAACAAGGAATCGTTCAAGACACTGTACACCGTGTACGTCAGGCCCATACTAGAATATGCAGCACCAGTCTGGAACCCACACCTGGTCAAGCACGTAAAGAAACTAGAGAAAGTGCAAAGGTTTGCGACAAGGTTAGTTCCACAACTCAGGGGTCTGTCCTATGAAGAAAGGTTGAGGGAAATAGGACTAACAACACTGGAGGAAAGAAGGGTCAGAGGAGACATGATAACGACATACAAAATACTGCCGGGAATTGACAAGGTAGACAGTGACAGGATGTTCCAGAGAGGGAACACAGAAACAAGGGGACACAACTGGAAGCTGAAGACTCAGATGAGTCAAAGGGATGTTAGGAAGCATTTCTTCAGCCACAGAGTAGTCAGGAAGTGGAATGGACTAGAGAAAGATATAGTGGAGGCGGGAACCATACATAGTTTTAAGACAAGGTATGATAAAGCTCATGGAGCAGGGAGAGCAGAGACCCAGTAGCGGACAGCGAAGAGGCGGGGCCAGGAGCTGAGTCTCGACCCCTGCAACCACGATTAGGTGAGTACAATTAGGTGAGTACACACACACTCACACACTCACACACACTTACACACACACGCACACATAAATATATATGCCCGGAGCCAGGAGCTGTGAATCGACCCCTGCAACCACAACTAGGTGAGTACACGCACACACACACCAAGAGCCAGGAGCTGTGAATCGACCCCTGCAATAACAACTAGGTGAGTACACACACACACACACACACACCAGGAGCCAGGAGCTGTGAATCGACCCCTGCAACCACGAATAGGTAAATACAGTTAGTAACCTGTGGAAGTCAGAATATCCTAACCATGACAGAGAAACTGGGATCCCGAAGGGCAGGAGGAAGAGACAGGGACACAGAGAAGATAGGTCTGAGAAGGAATCATGAGCAGCAGTGACCATGAATGTTGGATATAAGGACACTAGTGCAACTATTGTGACATTTTATTGGAAACGTTTCGCTCTCCAGGAGATTTGTCAAGCGAAACGATGCTACAATAAAATGTCACATTAGTTACATTTGTGTCCTTTTACCCAACATATTGTCGGTAATTCTACCAACATTATTACGAGGATCAAGAGAACGATGGAACAAGAGTGGGTCGAAAAGGTTTAACGGGTTTTGCAAAGCAATGGAGAGGGTTGTCTACAGAGAGCAAACCACAGAATGGGTGGGATTCGAACCCATGGCGAGTCGTAAGACTCCAGGCCAGTGCGTAAGCCACTGGGCCAGCTGACCTGGAGTTTTACGACCCCACGCATTCCGTGGTTTGTTAGCAATTGCGCTATTACGATTTTGTGCATGCAGAGAGACAAACTGCAACTGCTGAGGCAAAGGTACAGAGCCTGGAGGAGGAACTGAGGGAGCTGCAGTGGGTTATAGAGCCGAGGAACAAAAGGGGAAAAGAGATGAGAACAGGAGCATCAGCGGCCAGTGAGAGGACTGAAGGAAGTGTAAGTGTTATCAGGCTACCAGGAGATGCAGGAGATGATAAGGGAAACAGCAAAGATGATCAAATTCGATCCAGAGATACAGAAGGAAAGGAAATGGGAAGAGGAGATGGCGAAGTCACTAATTATTCACGGGAGTCAGGAGGCTGAAGGGAAGACTCATGGTGATAGATGACAGGCAGAAGAAACAGATTAAAACTATCATCACAGTAACAGTAGAGAAGGGCATGGCCCAGCTGACAATTTTTTTTCAGAGACTTGGAGGTATTACAGGACTAAAAAAGTCACCCAGTCAAATTGACATTCATGACAGAAATGGTTCGAAACAGGATCATGCCGCATAAACCACGATTAAGAGATTGGGAAAAATACCAGCGGAGGTATCTCGACTGCGACAGAACAAGAAAGAAAGGAGAGTAACTGAGAGAGAGGGTAGAAAGATGCCAGAGGCAGGAAGGAGAGACAGGGCAGACATCGACAGACATGGAAGCTCAGGCTTGGGGGCACCACAAAACAAATACCCTAGCCCCCAATCAAACACAGTAACCCACAACACTCCACACCCACAGTCATCACCCCCTCCCCCCCAGCATAAACACCATCCTCACAGAGGCTTCTCACAAAATCCCATTCTGCCTTCCATACCCCAAACCTGTACCAACTCCTACCCCTTCCCCGGCCCATAGGCAAAGACCAGGGACCCAGTAACCTACAAACCAGTATACAGTATTGGTAAAGAGGCTGAGGGTATGGTACAACAATGCAGATGGAATAACAAATAAGAGTGAAGAGCAACATGAACGAATCATGGAGGCATCCTTGGACATCACAGCACTCCTGGAAACATAGCTCATGGGGATGGTAACAGATGCAATCTTCCCGTCTGGATATCAGCTCCTGAGGAAACACAGAGGGAACAAAGGGGAAAGAGGAACTGCACTTCTCATAAAAAAAACAGTAGATTTTTGAGGATTTGAGAGGAATGGACAGAGGGGGAACAAGATAACTACATCATACGAACACTTCAAACCGGGGGCCCCAAGACGATGATAACGGTGATATACAACCCTCCACCAAACAAAAGGAGGCCAAAACAAGAGTACGTTGAGAGTAACAGAGCAAAGGACCTACATGGGCAGGGCAAAGTTACTCATCATGGGAGGATTTTAACCGCAATGAGACTAGGAAAACCTGGAGCCACATGGGGGAACTAGAAACTTGGAGAGTTAAGATGATGGAGGTGGTACTGGAAAACCTCATGCACCAACACGTTAGGAAAACTACCAGAGAGAAGAGAGGATGAACCAGCAAGGCTGGACCTCGTATTCACCTTGAACAATTCAGGCATAGGGAATATTACACACTGTGGTTCATAAAGCTTAACTGTGGTTAACAGAGCTCCACTGTGGTTAACAGAGCTCCACTGTGGTTAACAGAGCTTCACTGTGGTTAACACAACTTCACTGAGGTTAACAGAGTTCCACTGTGGTTAACAGAGCTCCACTGTGGTTAACAGAACTTCACTGTGGTTAACAGAGCTCTGCTGAGCTCTACGAACCTCCACTGACCTCTAGATATTTCCACTGACCTCTACAGAACCCCGTTGACCTACATAGAGCTCTACAAAGCTCCAATGATTTCCATAGAGCTCCATTGACCTTCACAGACCCCATAGAGCTCCACTGACCTCTAGATATTTCCACTGACCTTTCCAGAGCTCCACGAACCTTCACAGAGCTCCACTGACCTCCACAGAGCTCCACTGATCTCCACAGAGCTCCACCAACATCCACAGATCTCCACCAACCTCCACAGAGCTCCACAAACCTCCACAGAGCTCCAACAACCTCCACAGAGCTCCATCAACCTTCACAGAGCTCCGCCAACCTCCACAGAGCGCCACTGACCTCCACAGAGCTCCACTGACCTCCACAGAGCTCCACCAACCTCCACAGAGCTCCACCAACCTCCACAGAGCTCTACCAACCTCCACAGAGCTCCACAAACCTCCACAGAGCTCCAACAACCTCCACAGAGCTCCATCAACCTTCACAGAGCTCCGCCAACCTCCACAGAGCGCCACTGACTTCCACAGAGCTCCACTGACCTCCAAAGAGCTCCACCAACCTCCACAGAGCTCCACCAAACCCCACAGAGCTCCACTAACCCCCACAGAGCTCCACCAACCTTCACAGAGCTCCACCAACATCCACAGAGCTCCTCCAACCTCCACAGAACTCCACTAACCTCCACAGAGCTCCACCAACCTCCACAGAGCTCCACCAACCTCCACAGAGCTCCACCAACCTCCACAGAGCTCCACCAACCTCCACAGAGCTCCTCCAACATCTACAGAGCTCCACCAACCCCCACAGAGCTCCACCAACCTCCACAGAGCGCTACCAATCTCCACAGAGCTCCTCCAACCTCCACAGAGCTCCACCAACCCCCGCAGAGCTCCACCAACCTCCACAGAGCTCCACCAACCTCCACAGAGCTCCACCAACCTCCACAGAGTTCCACCAACCTCCACAGAGCTCCACCAACCCCACAGAGCTCCACCAACCTCCACAGAGCTCCACCAAACCCCACAGAGCTCCACTAACCCCCACAGAGCTCCATCAACCTTCACAGAGCTCCATCAACATCCACAGAGCTCCTCCAACCTCCACAGAACTCCACTAACCTCCACAGAGCTCCACCAACCTTCACAGAGCTCCACCAACCTCCACAGAGCTTCACCAACCTCCACAGAGCTCCACCAACCTCCACATAGCTCCTCCAACATCCACAGAGCTCCACCAACCCCCACAGAGCTCCAACAACCTCCACAGAGCGTTACCAATCTCCACAGAGCTCCTCCAACCTCCACAGAGCTCCACCAACCCCGCAGAGCTCCACCAACCTCCACAGAGCTCCACCAACCTCCACAGAGCTCCACCAACCTCCACAGAGTTCCACCAACCTCCACAGAGCTCCACCAACCCCTACAGAGCTCCACAACCTCCACAGAGCTCCACCAACCCCCACAGAGCTCCACCAACCTCCACAGAGCTCCACCATCCTCCACAGAGCTCTAACAACCTCCACAGAGCTCCACCAACCTTCACAGAGCTCCACCAACCTCCACAGAGCTCCTCCAACCTCCACAGAACTCCACTAACCTCCACAGAGCTCCACCAACCCCCACAGAGCTCCACCAACCTCCACAGAACTCCACCAACCTCCACAGAGCTCCACCAACCTCCACAGAGCTCCACCAACCTCCACAGAGCTCCACTGATCTGCTCTATGAGTGGACGACCAGATTGCTCAAGATTACAGAGCAATTGTAGTGAACCTTTTCACAGTTGACACTGCAGGTCAGCCGTGATATTTCTTGTAGATGAGGTGACGGACCGTGGACCGTGGACCCTGGTCCGTGATGCGTGAACCAGGGGGTAGGGGGGAGGTCTGAGACCAGTATATAAGGTCTGGGATGGTCTGTGTCTCTCTCAGACGCTTTAAACTCTTGTCTCAGCTCACTGCTGTGCCTCTAAGCTCTTGTCTCAGCTCACTGCTGTGTCTCTAAGCTCTCGTCTCAGCTCACTGCTGTGCCTCTTAGCTCTCGTGTCAGCTCACTGCTGTGCCTCTAAGCTCTCGTCTCAGCTCACTGCTGTCTCTAAGCTCTCGTCTCAGCTCACTGCTGTCTCTAAGCTCTCGTCTCAGCTCACTGCTGTGCCTCTTAGCTCTCGTCTCAGCTCACTGCTGTCTTTAAGCTCTCGTCTCAGCTCACTGCTGTGCCTCTTAGCTCTCGTCTCAGCTCACTGCTGTCTTTAAGCTCTCGTATCAGCTCACTGCTGTGCCTCTAAGCTCTCGTCTCAGCTCACTGCTGTGCCTCTAAGCTCTCGTTTCAGCTCACTGCTGTGCCTCTAAGCTCTCGTCTCAGCTCACTGCTGTCTCTAAGCTCTCGTCTCAGCTCACTGCTGTCTCTAAGCTCTCGTCTCAGCTCACTGCTGTCTCTAAGCTCTCGTCTCAGCTCACTGCTGTCTCTAAGCTCTCGTCTCAGCTCACTGCTGTGCCTCTAAGCTCTCGTCTCAGGATCTCTCAGCTCTGAGATGAGGACTTCAGTGAGTATAGTTTGATCCACTATATAATAATAATAATAATAATAAAATTATTATTATTATTATTATTATTATTATTATTATTATTATTATTATTATTATTATTATTATTATTATTATTATTATTATTATTATTATTATTATTATTATTATTATTATTATTATTATTATTATTATTATTATTATTATTATTATTATTATGGAAAAACACTGAACCCGCAGGGGCCATGCAATGCTTGAGCAATGGGAGGTGATGAGGTTTGCTCCAAGGAAGAGGAGGAGAAGGTGGGCAGACAGCTCCATTTCCTTGGATCAAGAATATTTATCATGCATTGCTAGACGGGCTCTTGATGCGAGGACTCGGAGCTGGCATCCCATTTCCTCGAATCAAACCTGATTGCCTCCAATCCCCCCTCCCAGGGGGGTAAGATCCCTTTCGGATTTAGAGCTTTCCCAAATTATGCACATGTGCACTGTATAATTGTGTATAACTGATTTTTGTTATGTTTTAGCAGATTATTGTAGGCCAAGTGGCCCTGGTGGCCCACTTGGTGGCCCTGGTGGCCCACTGGGTGGTCCTGGTGGCCAACTGGGTGGCCCTGGTGGCCCACTGGGTGGCCCTGGTAGCCAGCTTGATGGCTCCAATAATTTTTTTTAGTCAAAATTCGCCAAAAAACAGATGCGGAAATGACCATGGAGGTCTCTATCTCAAGTTATAACATGGGTGTCTATAGAAGAAAGTGTTTCACTTAACGAGTAAAACCTCGGAATCTAACTATGGCGTTAATGGAGGGGTAACTACGTTAATGTGTTTTTAATTATTGTTTTGTGTTGCTTTTGCCAGATTATTGTGGCCCAGGGGGCCCTGATAGCTCTGGTGGCCCTGATGACCCTCACTGCAGCCCGACCAGAGGGTGTTCTTGACTTCGAGGGGGAGAATCACCAACACTCACAGAAGGGAGAGCCAGGCAACAAGGTCGAAGGCTCGTATAGGTGCGTTGATGTGGCGTTTTTCCTGTTCTTGTTACTGTTCTTGTTTTTGCTTGTGCTCCTGTTATTCTTCTTCTTGTTCTTCTTCTCTCTTCTTCCTCCTCCTTCTTCTTGGGCTCTAATAGGCTGCAAGAGTCTTCCATATCTGGCCTAAAGTTAAGGTCTTCCAAATGTAAACAAAGACTCAGATTTCTTCTTATTCTTCTTCTACTCTTTTAATCTATTCTTCTCTTCTTCATACACTTGTTCTCAAATTAATTAATAGAACAAGAGTAGAAAATGCAGAGTATTAACCCAATTCTGTGTTTACAGTTGGACGTCTCCCGAAGGTGTTGAGTTTTACGTCAGGTACGTTGCTGACGAGGATGGGTACCGGGTGCTGGAGTCCAACGCTGTTCCCGTGAGTTCCTGGGGCGCCAAGGCCGATGGCACCCAGGGGTCCTTCCAGGACTATGAGACCGAAACATAGTCCAAGAGCTGACCTTCTCAAAGACTCCAGGATGACTACGATGACAGGAATGTCGCTTCACGATGTGTTTTGGAATCTGGACCTGGACAATTGGTAACCTAGTTGATGACCTGGCTCTCTTGGGAGATCCTAACCAGACTGAGGACTAGTTTAGAATCCCCCAGGACCTCAACAACTTATGAACTGTCTCTCACTATCAATGACCTGTTTGCAACACTCCTATTACCAGTAACTGTCGATAATTAACGCCCTTGTGCAACAATGATCAACATGCGAGTGCTCAAGACAGTCTATGCAAAAACCTGCAGTAGTTGTTGCAGTGACAGTAAGTAGTTAGTGACCTCGTTTGAATATAGACATATGTATTTGTGGTGGTGATCTGTAGGTCAATAAAATATTCAATAGCTGCAAATCTTGTTTTAATGTTTGTATCCCAGAAATCATTGTTGTTTTAGTGAAGATTAAACCAGTGTGTCCAGGGTAATTCCCCTCTATTGACGTCTCTCTCTCTCTTCCCCTCCTACTTGTGTTGCTAGGGCCTCCCCTCTCCCTCCTTCCCTCCATCTCTCCCTCCCTCATCTAATTGTACTCACCTAATTGTGGTTACAGGGGTCGATACTCAGCTCCTGGCCCCGCCTCTTCAATTCCTCAACACCTGTTTTGTTAGGGCCACCCTCCTGCCTCCTCCTAACACAAACACATGCTTTGAGTGAGTCTCAGCTCCTGGCCCCACTCGACTGGGTTCACTCTCAGGGCTGTGTGAGCTCTGTCATACCTATTCTTAAAGCTATATATGGATCCTGCCTCTAACACTTCACTCTCGAGGACATTCAACTTCCTGACAACTCTGAGGCTGCGTGTGTGTGTGTGTGTGTGTGTGTGTGTGTGTGTGTGTGTGTGTGTGTGTATGTGTGTGTGTGTGTGTGTGTGTGTGCATCACCACTGATAAAGGTGTCGACCTTCAAAGACCTGAAGTCAAATTAACAATGCAGGAAATCCTGAAGCCAAGACTTAGAGAATTAGAGGGTTGGTTAATGGGGTTTAAAGTCTATCTACTACACCAGGGTCATTAAGACTAGTTGGTTGGTTAATGGGGTTTAAAGTCTATCTACTACACGAGGGTCATTAAGACTGGTTGGTTGGTTAATGGGGTTTAAAGTCTATCTACTACACCAGGGTCATTAAGACTGGTTGGTTGGTTAATGGGGTTTAAAGTCTATCTACTACACCAGGGTCATTAAGACTGGTTGGTTGGTTAATGGGGTTTAAAGTCTATCTACTACACGAGGGTCATTAAGGCTGCATGTCACCTGTACACCACCAGTCAAGAATACTTTAATACCTAAAATACTGATTAATGTAAACTACCAGTGTATATATACTGAGATATACACCTCTCAGTCTATATACACTGATATATACACCTCTCAGTGTATATACACTGATATATACACCTCTCAGTGTATATACACTGATAATAATAATAATAATAATAATAATAATAATAATAATAATAATAATAATAATAATAATAATAATAATAATAATAATAATAATAATAATAATAATAATAATAATAATAATAATAATAATAATAATAATAATAACAATAATAATAATAATAATAATAATAATAATAATAATAATAATATTAATAATAATAAATATAGGTATAGTTTATAATGGTCAGAGGACATTAGCGACGTAACAAGGCAACTTCTGACGTCTTGAAGAAAAATCTTGTTCTTGAAGGAGGTAGACGAGGAGGAGGTAGACGAGGAAGAGGTAGACGAGGAGGAGGTAGACGAGGAGGAGGTAGACGAGGAGGAGTAGGAGGAGCAGGAGGAGGAAGAACAGGAGGAGGAGGTGGTAAATGGGACGAGGATAAGGGAATAGGGATAGATTAATAGGTGGCTTGAGGTGTGGATAGGCCTGTGGTAGTTGATGGAGGGGGTTTTGATAATAAGGATTTAGGCCTATCTTACCCTATCCTAGGATCAATCCTCTTCACACCCCGTTACCCAGGAGGTCCCAACGTGAACCCATACGGGCTTAACACTCCCCATATATACAGAAATCACAGCAACGAGACAGGTAACAATGGAAGGAAAAACATTTTGAAAATCCATCCTCCCCCTATCCTAGGATCAATCCTCTTTACTCCCCATTATTCAGGGATTCCTACGTGACCCCCATACGGTTTTAACCCTCCCCCACAAAAAAACAGCCTTTAAAAAAACCCAATACACAAAAAAATCAATATTTTTATATATTTTTTTGAAGGTGTCTTAAGGGGAGACGAGTCAGATTACAGGTTACAAACAAGGTCACTTAGGCTGTAATATAAAGACCCCCTGGCCTGCAGTAGCCCTGCCCAGTCGTCTGCTGAGCCTGCTGCAGCTGCTGCACCTCCTCCTGCTGCTGCTCCTCCTGCTGCTGCTCCTCCTGCTGCACCTACTTAACACTCTCGTCATGAAATTCTTGGTAATTTTTTAAGATTTAGATAAGTGCTTCGTAGATCCCATAAGTTGAAGAACTGAGCACCTGTGCAACACCTGTGTGTCTCTGTTGATGAACAAGGCACCTGTGCAACACCTGTGTGTCTCTGTTGATGAACAAGGCACCTGTGCAACACCTGTGTGTCTCTGTTGATGAACAAGGCACCTGTGCAACACCTGTGTGTCTCTGTTGATGAACAAGGCACCTGTGCAACACCTGTGTGTCTCTATTGATGAACAAGGCACCTGTGCAACACCTGTGTGTCTCTGTTGATGAACAAGGCACCTGTGCAACACCTGTGTGTCTCTATTGATGAACAAGGCACCTGTGCAACACCTGTGTGTCTCTATTGATGAACAAGGCACCTGTGCAACACCTGTGTGTCTCTGTTGATGAACAAGGCACCTGTGCAACACCTGTGTGTCTCTATTGATGAACAAGGCACCTGTGTCTATATTGATGAATAAGGCGCCTGTGCAACACCTGTGTGTCTCTATTGATGAATAAGGCACCTGTGCAACACCTGTGTGTCTCTATTGATGAATAAGGCACATGTGTGTCTATATTGATGAATAAGGCACCTGTGTGTCTATATTGATGAATAAGGCACCTGTGCAACACCTGTGTGTATCTATTGATGAACAAGGCACCTGTGCAACACCTGTGTGTCTATATTGATGAATAAGGCACCTGTGCAACACTTGGGTGTCTATATTGATGAATAAGGCACTGTGCAACACCTGTGTGTCTATATTGATGAATAAGACACATGTACAACATCTGGGTGTCTTTATTGATGAATAAGGCACCTGTGCAACACCTGGGTGACTTTATTGATGAATAAGACACATGTACAACACCTGGGTGTCTTTATTGATGAATAAGACACATGGACAACACCTGGGTGTCTTTATTGATGAATAAGACACTTGGACAACACCTGGGTGACTTTATTGATTAATAAGACACATGCACAACACCTGGGTGTCTTTATTGATGAATAAGACACATGGACAACACCTGGGTGACTTTATTGATGAATAAGACACATGTACAACACCTGGGTGACTTTATTGATGAATAAGACACATGTACAACACCTGGGTGTCTTTATTGATGAATAAAACACATGTACAACACCTGGGTGACTTTATTGATGAATAAGACACATGTACAATACATGGGTGTCTTTATTGATGAATAAGACACATGTACAACACCTGGGTGTCTTTATTGATGAATAAGACACATGTACAACACCTGGGTGTCTTTATTGATGAATAAAACACATGTACAACACCTGGGTGACTTTATTGATGAATAAGACACATGTACAACACCTGGGTGTCTTTATTGATGAATAAGACACATGTACAACACTTGGGTGTTTTTATTGATGAATAAGACACATGTACAACACCTGGGTGTCTTTATTGATGAATAAAACACATGTACAACACCTGGGTGACTTTATTGATGAATAAGACACATGTACAACACCTGGGTGTCTTTATTGATGAATAAGACACATGTACTACACTTGGGTGTTTTTATTGATGAATAAGACACATGTACAACACCTGGGTGTCTTTATTGATGAATAAAACACATGTACAACACCTGGGTGACTTTATTGATGAATAAGACACATGTACAACACCTGGGTGACTTTATTGATGAAAAAGACACATGTACAACACCTGGGTGACTTTATTGATGAATAAAACACATGTACAACACCTGGGTGACTTTATTGATGAATAAGACACATGTACAACACCTGGGTGTCTTTATTGATGAATAAGACACATGTACAACACTTGGGTGTTTTTATTGATGAATAAGACACATGTACAACACCTGGGTGTCTTTATTGATGAATAAAACACATGTACAACACCTGGGTGACTTTATTGATGAATAAGACACATCTACAACACCTGGGTGTCTTTATTGATGAATAAGACACATGTACAACACTTGGGTGTTTTTATTGATGAATAAGACACATGTACAACACCTGGGTGTCTTTATTGATGAATAAAACACATGTACAACACCTGGGTGACTTTATTGATGAATAAGACACATGTACAACACCTGGGTGACTTTATTGATGAAAAAGACACATGTACAACACCTGGGTGTCTTTATTGATGAATAAAACACATGTACAACACCTGGGTGACTTTATTGATGAATAAGACACATGTACAATACCTGGGTGTCTTTATTGATGAATAAGACACATGTACAACACCTGGGTGTCTTTATTGATGAATAAGACACATGTACAACACCTGGGTGTCTTTATTGATGAATAAAACACATGTACAACACCTGGGTGACTTTATTGATGAATAAGACACATGTACAATACCTGGGTGTCTTTATTGATGAATAAGACACATGTACAACACCTGGGTGTCTTTATTGATGAATAAGACACATGTACAACACCTGGGTGTCTTTATTGAGGAATAAGACACATGTACAACACCTGGGTGTCTATATTGATGAATAAGACACATGTACAACACCTGGGTGTCTTTATTGATGAATAAGACACATGTACAACACCTGGGTGTCTTTATTGAGGAATAAGACACATGTACAACACCTGGGTGTCTATATTGATGAATAAGACACATGTACAACACCTGGGTGTCTTTATTGATGAATAAGACACATGTACAACACCTGGGTGTCTATATTGATGAATAAGACACATGTACAACATCTGGGTGTCTTTATTGATGAATAAGACACATGTACAACACCTGGGTGTCTTTATTGAGGAATAAGACACATGTACAACACCTGGGTGTCTATATTGATGAATAAGACACATGTACAACACCTGGGTGACTTTATTGATGAATAAGACACATGTACAACACCTGGGTGTCTATATTGATGAATAAGACACATGTACAACACCTGGGTGTCTTTATTGATGAATAAGACACATGTACAACACCTGGGTGTCTTTATTGATGAATAAAACACATGTACAACACCTGGGTGACTTTATTGATGAATAAGACACATGTACAACACCTGGGTGACTTTATTGATGAAAAAGACACATGTACAACACCTGGGTGACTTTATTGATGAACAAATCACATGTATTGCTGTTTTCCTCTTCTCATATGTTTTTACAAGTCTGTGCCTCTGTTGCAGGTGTTATTGCAAGTGTTGCTGGTGGTGCTGGTGGCAGGTGTGACCTCTGCCACTCCCTGGTACAGGTTCAGAACCAGTAATGGGATCCGCAGCCTGACCCGGCCCTCTCTGAGCTGGGGTCTACCCCGGAGCCTACCGCCGTCTAACACTGTCTACATAGACAGAAGTGACGAAAGCTTTGAGGACGACTCCCTGGAGAGCTTCGAGCTTAGACGACGCTATTTCTTAGGCTAGAAGAGCTGTGGTTGATGGGTGATGGAAGAAGGGCTATGTCAACTCTCTCTCTCTGTCGTTATTCTTGTGTTTACAACTCCTAGGATAGATGGAAGTTGAAGAACCGGTGGATAGATGTATACTCAATCCTCCGTCTACTATCCTGAAGCAACAACTCCTAGGATTGATGGAGGTTGAAGAACCAGTGGAGAGATGTACACTCAATCATCCGTCTACTATCCTGAAACCACAGCTACTAGGATAGATGAATAGTTGAAGAACTTCAGGAAAAGGTGCCTATTCAATCTCTATTTCCCCTATCTTGATGCCCACAACTCCCCCCCTGGATAGAAGGGGGAAATTGAAGAACCTGTCTGAAAAAAATCCACTTCCTCAACTCTTCATCTATCGTATCCCAAGAGATGCTCCTGTCAACCGCCTCTTCAACCCACTGAAAGTCAACTGTAAGCAGGACAGAGAGAGTGGAGCATACTCCCACCCTCCCAGTCAACTGCCCCTTTCAACCATCATCAATCTGGATAAAGACACAATATACATACCAAGACTTAATTTTAGACAAAATCTTTCTAAGAATTGGCCTTCTATCAAGTCTTCCTGTTGTCTAAATGCCCTATTGTCTAAATACCCTATTGTCTAAATATTCTAGTGTTTAAATACTCTATTGTCTAAATACCCTAGTGCCTAAACACCCTAATGTCTAAATACCCTATTGTCTATATACCCTATTGTCTAAACACCCTTGTGTCTAAATACCTTAGTGTCTAAAAACCCTAGTGTCTGAACACCCTCTTGTCTAAACACCCAATTGTCTAATGTCTAAAATATAAGCTTTCTGTCGACTGTGTCTAAACCCTCAGCTTAGCTTAAGCCAGTAAGCTGATACAGAAATATACAACTTTCATCCAAAAATTAGTTTTTTAATAAAATCCACAATTTTTAGGCCTAAAAGTCAAGAAAGCATACTCCAGTATGGGCCTGACGTACACGGTGTACAGTGTCTGACGTACACGGTGTACAGTGCCTGACGTATACGGTGTACAGTGTCTGACGTACACGGTGTACAGTGCTTGACGTACACGGTGTACAGTGCTTGACGTACACGGTGTACAGTGCCTGACGGACACGGTGTACAGTGCCTGACGTACACGGTGTACAGTGCCTGACGTACACTGTGTACAGTGCCTGACGTACACGATGTACAGTGCCTGACGGACACGGTGTACAGTGCCTGACGTACACGGTGTACAGTGCCTGACGGACATGGTGTACAGTGCCTGACGTACACGGTGTACAGTGCCTGACGTACACGGTGTACAGTGGCTGACGTACACTGTGTACAGTGTCTGACGTACACAGTGTACAGTGGCTGACGTACACAGTGTACAGTGGCTGACGTACACTGTGTACAGTGTCTGACGTACACGGTGTACAGTGCCTGACGTACACGGTGTACAGTGGCTGACGTACACTGTGTACAGTGTCTGACGTACACAGTGTACAGTGCCTGACGTACACGGTGTACAGTTCCTGACGTACACAGTGTACAGTGCCTGACGTACACGGTGTACAGTGCCTGACGTACACAGTGTACAGTGCCTGACGTACACGATGTACAGTGCCTGACGTACACGGTGTACAGTGCCTGACGTACACGATGTACAGTGCCTGACGTACACGGTGTACAGTGGCTGACGTACACGGCGTACAGTGTCTGACGTACACAGTGTACAGTGCCTGACGTACACGGTGTACAGTTCCTGACGTACACGGTGTACAGTGCCTGACGTACACAGTGTACAGTGCCTGACGTACACGATGTACAGTGCCTGACGTACACGGTGTACAGTGGCTGACGTACACGGGGTACAGTGTCTGACGTACACAGTGTACAGTTCCTGACGTACACGGTGTACAGTTTCTGACGTACACGGTGTACAGAGTCTTGAACGATTCCTTACTATGGTATCGGAACACTATTCTTAGGTTTGCCAGACGCCCATATGCTGCAGCAGTTATCTGGTTGATGTGTGTTTCCGGAGATGTGTTCGGTATTATACTCACCCCAAGATCCTTTTCCTTGATGAGGTTTGTAGCCTTTGGCCCTCTGTCTGTGGGCTTCTTTGACTTTCCGCAATCTTCATGACTTTGCCCTTGGTGGGATTAAACTCCAGGAGCCAGTTGCTGGACCAGAGATGCAGCCTCTCCAGATACCTTTGTAGTCCTGCCTAATCCTCATTCACTTGAATTCTTAGCATTAGCCTCACATCGTCTGCAAATAAGGACACCTCTGAATCTATCCCTTCCGTCATGTCATACACAAATACCAGAAACAGCACTGGTCCTAGGACTGACCCTTGTGGAACCCCACTCGTCACAGGCGCCCACTCAGACACCTCGTCAGGTATCATCACTCGCTGTCTTCCTGTCAGATATTCTCTGATCCACTGCAGTGCTTTTGCTGTTATTCCTATTCCTGTATGCTCCTCTGGCACTTGCACTCATCTTTTGTTTGGACCTTGAAGCAGTCTTCCACACCTCGGGTAGTCTCCCTGTAATGATAGATGTGTTGAAGATTGTTAGTGGCACACACAGCGCCTCTGCTCCTCTCTCAGGACCAATGGAGAGATATCCGGTCTCACTGTCTTTGAGGTATCTAGTGCACTTAGCAGTCTCTTTATCTCCTTCTCGGTTGTGTGTAGTGTGTCCAGCACTTGATGGTACACCCTGCCATCCTGGGTTGCTGGAAGCCTTTCTGTCTCCACTGAAAATACCTCCTTAAATCTCGTGTTGAGATCTTCACATACTTCTTGATTGCTTCTTGTGATCTCCCCTCCTTCCTTCCTCAGCCTGATTACCTGGTCCTTGACTGCAATTTTCCTCCTGATGTGGCTGTACAGCAGCTTTGGGTCAGATTTGACTTTTGATGCTGTCATTCTCGTATTGCCGCTGGGCCTCCATCCTCATCCGTGCATTTTCATTTCTGACTCTTCGACTAATCTCCTTATTTCCTGGGTCCTTTCTCTTCTCTACCTTTTCCATGCTCTGGCTCACCTAGCTTTGCCCTCTCTACACCTTTGGGTGAAACTGAGAGTATCGTTCTTGTCTTCCCGTTGTTTCTGTTGCCCTCTCTTGTCTTCCCGTTGTTTCTGTTGTCCTTGGGTATGAACTTCTATGCATCCCTGAACTTTGTAGTCACTTGTTCCATCATTTCATTTACTGTCTTTCCCTCCAGTTCTCTTCTCCACTGCACCACATGCAGGAATTGCCTCATGTCTGTCTACGTTGGTGTTCCATACCTTCAACTTCTTTTCCAATACTTTATTCTGGAGAGTTTGTGGGGGCTGGGGGAGTGGGAGACCTGGCAGGATACTATGGGAAGCTGCTGTGTAGGTGGGGTTTGTGATGCGGAGTGGGGCTGTGGGTGTAGAGTGTGGGTTGTTTTGGGTTAATTTGAGGTTGCTGTGGGGAGGGGGATTGGGAATAAAGGTATTCTGGGGGCGGTTCTGAGAGCGGTTCTGTGGGCAGTTCTGAGGGTGGTTGTGTTTGCTGGTCCTCTTGAGTCTGAGTTTCCCTGCCAGTCTCTCTTTCCTACCCCTTGTGTCTTGGTCTCCTCTTTCTCAGTTTCTGTCGTTCTTCTCGTGTTCTCTTGTGACAGAGGTACACCTACTGGTAATTTGATGAGCCCCATAGTCGTTGTTTTTGCTGCAGGATCCTGTGTTTTGCATCACTTCTCTCTTGAAAATCAATATGAATATATTTTTTTACCTTGAGTATCCCTTTATTCTATGAAAATTTGTCAGCTTAGTTATGTTCTCGCCTGTTTGTGTAATATTTTCAATCTTGTTTTCCTCTCCCTGTCGTCTTTATTATATTTCGTTCCTTCCGCCTCCTGAAACCTGCAAACAAAGATTGACCTTTCCCTGTCATCCCATTGCATTTCCCTTCGTATTTCTGGGTCCAATTTAAGTATCTCCATGACTGCTATCGTAACATTTCCTGAATCTCCCGATGGCCTGATACACTGAGTATACACTGAGAGGTGTATGTCTCAGTGTATCATCAGGATGATGACCTACCATTGGAGCTTTTGGTCATCTGACCGAGGCCTTCCGATGGCTTATCGGTCCACCCCTTTAAAAATTGTGGTCATAGTTTTAACCATTTAGTGAGAGGTTGGTTGGTTGGTGTAGATTCGACAGTTTTCTCCTGGCCCGGGTCTTTTCCAGATGGTGACCCGGCCTTGGCTCCCTGTCATGGGAGTGTCTGAGACCTATGTCTCCCATTGGAGGAGGTACAAGTACCCCCTCATCGTCTGGGACCAACTGTCCCCAGGCCTAGCCACGTTCCTCGCCCTCACGGAGGGAAGGACAGGCTTGCGAGCCGCAGATGGTAGCAAGCTCCAGCCTTGGCACCTACCCTGCCCTAGAAGGGCTGGGCATAGTGAGTCTCCCTGTCCCTTAGTAGTGAGATGTATATACGTATCTCAGTATATATACAATGAGAGGTGTATAACTAAGTGTATCCTAACATAGATTAACAGTTAGATAATAGGCTATGTTAGTTTGGGCTTATGTCTAAATATTTATTTTTTTGCTCCTACTTAAAAAATTCTTTACGCATAGGATTAAAACATACTTGCACTTAATGCCTAATTCTCAATTTTTACAAAGAATTTACATAATTAAAATTTCATGTTGGCAAACCAGATTTCAGCCGTTCAATAAATTGTAGAAAATGAGCGATAGTTAATGGAGAACTTCGTTATATTTTGACCAGTAAATAAACACCGATGTAGGTTGTTTGAAGGACATGAAGCGTATCTGACGTCTTCCAAGAAGAGGAGGAACAAGTTGTTAGACCAGAGCAAATCCAAACCAGGGTAGACCAGACCAGGGCAGGGTAGACCAGACACAGGGCAGGGTAGAACAGACCAGGGTAAAGTAGACCAGTGCAGGGTAGACCAGAAAAAGCCAGGGCAGGGTAGACCAGGGCACGGTAGACCAGGCAAGGGCAGACCAGGGCAGGGTAGACCAGACACAGGGCAGGGTAGACCAGGCCAAGGCAGGGTAGACCAAACCAGGGCAGGGTAGACCAGACACAAGGCAGGGTAGACCAAACCAGGGCAGGGTAGAACAGACCAGGGCAGAGTAAACCAGTGCAGGGTAGACAAGGCCAAGGCAGACCAAGCCAGGGCAGGGTAGACCAGGCCAGGGCAGGGTAGACCAGGCCAGGGCAGACCAGACCAGGGCAGGGTAGACCAGGCTAGGGCAGGGTAGACCAGACACAGGGCAGGGTAGACCAGACACAGGGCAGGCACAAGACAAGCACTCGACAAACACACGACAAACACTCGACAAACACAAGACAAACACACGACAAACACACGACAAGCACTCGACAAACACACGACAAACACTCGACAAACACAGGACAAACACACGACAAACACATGACAAGCACTCGACAAGCACAGGACAAGCACTCGACAAACACACGACAAACACTCGACAAACACAGGACAAACACATGACAAGCACTCGACAAGCACAGGACAAGCACTCGACAAACATAAGAACATAAGAAAGGAGGAACACTGCAGCAGGCCTGTTGGCCCATACTAGGCAGGTCCTTCACAATCTGTCCCACTAACAGAATATTTGTTCAACCCAATTTTCAATGCTACCCAAGAAATAAGCTTTGACAATTCTACCCACTCATGCGCGAGTCCCACTCAAATCCAACCCCTCTCACTCATGAATTTATCCAACCTAAATTTGAAACTACCCAAGGTCCTAGCTTCAATAACCCTACTAGGCAGACTGTTCCACTCATCAACTACCCTATTTCCAAACCAATACTTTCCTATATCCTTTCTAAATCTAAACTTATCTAACTTGAATCCATTATTGCGGGTTCTCTCTTGGAGAGATATCTTCAAGACCTTATTTATATCCCCTTTGTTAATACCCATTTTCCACTTGTATACCTCGATCATGTCTCCCCTCATTCTACGTCTTACAAGTGAATGTAATTTAAGGGTCTTCAATCTTTCTTCGTAAGGAAGATTTCTAATGCTATGTATTAATTTAGTCATTCTACGCTGAATGTTTTCTAACGAATTTATGTCAATTCTGTAATATGGAGACCAAAACTGAGCTGCGTAATCTAGGTGAGGCCTTACTAATGATGTATAAAGCTGTAATATAACCTCTGGACTTCTGTTGCTAACACTTCTTGATATAAATCCCAGTAATCTATTTGCCTTATTACGTACGCTTAGGCATTGCTGTCTTGGTTTAGGGTTGCTGCTTACCATCACCCCCAAGTCCTTCTCGCAATCTGTATGGCTAAGTTCTACGTTATTTAACTTATAAGTGCTTGGGTTATGGACACTCCCGAGCTTAAGAACCTTGCATTTATCTACATTGAACTGCATCTGCCACTTTTCTGACCACGAATTAAGTTTGTCTAAATCTTCCTGAAGTTCTATGACATCTATGTTTGAATCAATTATCCTACCTATCTTCGTGTCGTCGGCGAATTTGCTCATATCACTAGTAATTCCCTCGTCAAGGTCATTGATATATATTATAAACAACAATGGGCCTAAGACTGATCCCTGTGGAACACCACTTGTTACAAGTCCCCATTCGGATTTAACCCCATTTATGCACACTCTCTGCTTCCTATTGGCGAGCCATGACTCGATCCATGACAGCACTTTTCCCCCAATGCCATGAGCTGCCACTTTCTTTAACAGTCTCTGGTGCGGTACTCTATCAAAAGCCTTACTAAAGTCTAAATAAACAATATCGAATTCTTTATCGTGATCAACAGCCTCAAAAGCTTTAGTGAAGAAGGTTAATAAATTAGATAGGCAGGAACGGCCCCTCGTGAATCCATGCTGAGTATCATTAATCAAATTATGGTTATCTAGATGGCTTCTAATAATATCAGCTATAATTGACTCTAGTAATTTGCCTACAATTGAGGTCAGGCTTATTGGGCGGTAATTTGACGGTAGTGACTTGTCCCCTGCTTTAAAAATAGGAATTACATTAGCCATCTTCCACATATCAGACACTACACCTGTTTGAAGAGATAAATTAAAAATGTTAGATATTAGTTCACAGAGTTCCATTTTGCATTCCTTAAGAACCCTTGCAAAAAGCTCATCAGGACAAACACACGACAAACACAGGACAAGCACTCGACAAGCACACGACAAGCACAGGACAAGCACTCGACAAGCACAGGACAAACACAGGACACATACAAGGTCGTCCGCTCATCCTCCAATATAAGACCTTGGTCACCACCTAGTCAGTCCAGTCACCAGTCACCAGTCACCACAACAACTACTGACCACCACCATCACCATGAGACTACTGGTGAATACCCATTACTCGCTCTAGTCGATACCCATTATTTGGTCTGATGTGGTGAATGGCCATTAATGGTCTGGTGTAGTGAATTCCCATTATTTGGTCTAGTGAACACCCATTATTTGGTGTAGTGAACACCCATTACTTGGTGTAATGAACACCCATTACTTGGTGTAGTGAACACCCATTATTTGGTCTGGTGTAGTGAATACCCATTGTTTGGTCTGGTGTAGTGAATACCCATTGTTTGGTCTGGTGTAGTGAATACCCATTATTTGGTATGGTGTAGTGAATACCCATTGTTTGGTCTGGTGTAGTGAATACCCATTATTTAGTCTGATGTAGGGAATACCCATTATTTGGTCTGGTGTAGTGAATACCCATTATTTGGTCTGGTGTAGTGAATATCCATTATTTGGTCTGGTGTAAGGAATACCCATTATTTGGTCTGGTGTAGGGAATACCCATTATTTGGTCTGGTGTAGGGAATACCCATTATTTGGTCTGGTGTAGTGAACACCCTCCCTCCCTTAATTTCTTATTCCCTCCCTCCCTCCCTTAATTCCTTATTCCCTCCCTCCCTCCCTTAATTTCTTATTCCCTCCCTCCCTCCTTTAATTCCTTATTCCCTCCCTTAATTTCTTATTCCCTCCCTCCCTCCCTTAATTCCTTATTCCCTCCCTCCCTCCCTTAATTCCTTATTTCCTCTCTCCCTTAATTCCTTATTTCCTCTCTCCCTTAACTCCATATTTCCTCTCTCCCTTAATTCCTTATTTCCTCCCTCCCTTAATTCCTTATTCCCTCCCTCCCTTCCTTAATTCCCTCCCTCCTCCAAAACAATTAGTATGTATAATAATAATTATCACGAAACAGTTTTTTCTTAAGTTTACCATCAAGAAACAGGAAATGTTTAATGTCATAAATATTAACAATAAACAATTTATACTCAATAAATATAAATTTATTCTTTAAGAATAATTATAAATTTAATAATTCTTTATAAAAAAAATTAAATCTTTAAATTTATTTTACAATTATTGAATAATTATATAAAAATATGGAGATTTTTTATTTTTAATAATTCTATATTTCATTTTAAATATGTGACACTAGGTTATGAAGCTATAAAGGTTAGGTTTAGTTCTGACTCTTTTTTCTTCGACAGCAGAAGCTATGTATTTTTTAAAGGGGTAGACCGGTAAGCCAGCGGAAGGCCTCGGTCAGGTGACCAAAAGCTCCAACGGCGGGTCATCATCTAAGACCCACGTCAGGAAACACTTGTCCTGTTTCCTGACAAACCTTACCTAACCTAGCGGTTATGAAGCTGTGTATTGCCAGTTATTGTTTATCAAATAATATTATACTTACAGGTGTTGTTCTCTGGTGTTCGTTCCACCTACAGGTGTTGTTCTCTGGTGTTCGTTCCACCTACAGGTGTTGTTCTCTGGTGTTCGTTCCACCTACAGGTGTTGTTCTCTGGTGTTCGTTCCACCTACAGGTGTTGTTCTCTGGTGTTCGTTCCACCTACAGGTGTTGTTCTCTGGTGTTCGTTCCACCTACAGGTGTTGTTCTCTGGTGTTCGTTCCACCTACAGGTGTTGTTCTCTGGTGTTCGTTCCACCTACAGGTGTTGTTCTCTGGTGTTCGTTCCACCTACAGGTGTTGTTCTCTGGTGTTCGTTCCACCTACAGGTGTTGTTCTGTACACATTGCTTACAAAACACGTTTATGCCAGGCACAGGTATTTGTTTCGTGCACGTACACAAACTAACATTGTGCATTGGTCCTACAGGTGTTGCTGCTGGTGTTGATGGTGACTCTGGCCTCGGCGAGTACACTATACAAGCTGAAGAAGAGTACAAAGCCTCGAAGACTCATTAAACCATCAATGGGTTGGAACATCCCGCGGAATATCGTGCGTTCGAAACCTCGCTACTTCTCCAGTGAGAGTTTCGAAGACGCCTCGAGCGAGTCGCGAGAGAGCCGGGAGTTCCGGAGACGCTATTTCTTCGGTTAGGAGGAATTGGAGGTTTAAGGACAGCGAGGGTGGTGCCTACTACACCTGTCTGGTGCGTTCATTGCTGTCCGTCAGCGGGTATTAGCGTCTCTGTTGCCCCTCAGACCGGTTCTGTCAGCTGTGAAGGTCTGTCATCTTGCCCTCAACCGGTTCTGTCAACTATACAATGCAGGCATCTTCCCCTTAACCGGTTCTATCAAATACACAACGCTGGCATCTTCCTCTTAACCGGTTCTATCAACTACACAACACTGTCATCCTTCCCTTCAACCGGTTCCATCAACTACACAACACTTTCACCTTCCCCTCAACCGGTTCTGTCAACTACACAACACTTTCACCTTCCCCTCAACCGGTTCTGTCAACTACACAACACTTTCACCTTCCCCTCAACCGGTTCCATCAACTACACAACACTTTCACCTTCCCCTCAACCGGTTCCATCAACTACACAACACTTTCACCTTCCCCTCAACCGGTTCTGTCAACTACACAACACTTTCACCTTCCCCTCAACCGGTTCCATCAACTACACAACACTTTCACCTTCCCCTCAACCGGTTCTGTCAACTACACAACACTTTCACCTTCCCCTCAACCGGTTCCATCAACTACACAACACTTTCACCTTCCCCTCAACCGGTTCCATCAACTACACAACACTTTCACCTTCCCCTCAACCGGTTCTGTCAACTACACAACACTTTCACCTTCCCCTCAACCGGTTCCATCAACTACACAACACTTTCACCTTCCCCTCAACCGGTTCTGTCAACTACACAACACTTTCACCTTCCCCTCAACCGGTTCCATCAACTACACAACACTTTCACCTTCCCCTCAACCGGTTCCATCAACTACACAACACTTTCACCTTCCCCTCAACCGGTTCTGTCAACTACAAACCTCCCTAGAGTTGCACACTCTATTCAACTCCAGTCTACTCTGCCCAGCAAGTGTCACCATCACCAGAACGTCGAAATTCCCTACAAACCAGAAGGGTTACTAAGCTCTGGAAGCTGGAGGACAGAGAGGGAGGTGCATACTCCACCCCCCTGACTAGTACGTCACAGCACTCCCCAGATGTTTATGTCGTCAGCAAGAAATAAAACCTTTGATAAAACTATTGTGTTTTATATTTCAATTGTTAAACCTTGAACCTTAGTAACGGTACGAGTTAAAACACTAGTAAAACACTAGACAATACACTATGGAATACACTATACAGTACACTATACAATACACTATACAATACACTACTCAATACACTATACAATACACTAGTCAACACTGGCTACAAAACACCACATTCATTATCCTAGACAATACTGGAAGGTCACCTAACATATTCCTAGTTCTTGTAATCAATTATCCTGTATCCAAGAAACATGTATCCAAGAAACATGTATCCAAGAAACATGTATCCAAGAAATATGTATCCAAGAAACATGTATCCAAGAAACATTTATCCAAGAAACATGTATCCAAGAAACATGTATCCAAGAAACATGTATCCATGAAACATGTATCCAAGAAACATGTATCCAAGAAACATTTATAAAAGAAACATGTATCCAAGAAACATGTATCCATGAAACATGTATCCAAGAAACATGTATCCAAGAAACATGTATCCAAGAAACATATATCCATGAAACATGTATCCAAGAAACATTTATCCAAGAAACATGTATCCAAGCAACATGTATCCAAGAAACATGTATCCAAGAAACAAGTATCTAAGAAACATGTATCCAAGCAACATGTATCCAAGAAACATGTATCCAAGAAACATGTATCCAAGAAACATTTATCCAAGAAACATGTATCCAAGCAACATGTAGCCATGAAACATGTATCCAAGAAACATGTATCCAAGAAACATGTATCCAAGAAACATGTATCCAAGAAACATGTATCCAAGAAACATTTATCCAAGAAACATGTATCCAAGCAACATGTATCCAAGAAACATGTATCCAAGAAACATTTTATCAAGAAACATGTATCCAAGAAACATGTTATCCAAGAAACATGTATCCAAGAAACATGTATCCAAGAAACATGTATCCAAGAAACATGTATCCAAGAAACATGTATCCAAGAAACATGTATCCAAGAAACATGTATCCAAGAAACATGTATCCAAGAAACATTTATCCAAGAAACATGTATCCAAGAAACATGTATCCATGAAACATGTATCCAAGAAACATGTATCCAAGAAACATGTATCCAAGCAACATGTATCCAAGAAACATGTATCCAAGAAACATGTATACAAGAAACATTTATCCAAGAAACATGTATCCAAGCAACATGTATCCAAGAAACATGTATCCAAGAAACATTTATCCAAGAAACATGTATACAAGAAACATTTATCCAAGAAACATGTATTAGGATCAGACAGAAATCTTTCTGTCCTGAAGAAACATCGCAGCGCCAGAGATGATTTAAGGTATGGCTGTGTCCTCCACAGGGACTCCACGTTAAGGTACCCCTCTGTCCTCCTCAGGGACTCCACTTTAAGGTACCCCTGTGTCCTCGACAGGGACTCCACGTTAAGGTACCCCTGTGTCCTCCACAGGGACTCAACGTTAAGGTACCCCTGTGTCCTCCACAGGGACTCCACGTTATGGTACCCCTGTGTCCTCCACAGGGACTCCACGTTAAGGTACGCCTGTGTCCTCCACAGGGACTCCACGTTAATGTACGCCTTTGTCCTCCACAGGGACTCCACGTTAAGGTACCCCTGTGTCCTCCACAGGGACTCCACGTTAAGGTATGCCTGTGTCTTCCACAGGGACTCCACGTTAAGGTACGCCTGTGTCCTCCACAGGGACTCCACGTTAAGGTACGCTTGTGTCCTCCACAGGGACTCCACGTTAAGGTACCCCAGTGTCCTCCACAGGGACTCCACGTTAAGGTACCCCTGTGTCCTCCGCAGGGACTCCACGTTAAGGTACCCCTGTGTCCCCACAGGGACTCCACGTTAAGGTACCCCTGTGTCCTCCACAGGGACTCCACGTTAAGGTACCCCTGTGTCCTCCACAGGGACTCCACGTTAAGGTACCTCTGTGTCCTCCACAGGGACTCCACGTTAAGGTACGCCTGTGTCCTCCACAGGGACTCCACGTTAAGGTACCCCTGTGTCCTCCACAGGGACTCCACGTTAAGGTACCCCTGTGTCCTCCACAGGGACTCCACGTTAAGGTACCTGTGTCCTCCACAGGGACTCCACGTTAAGGTACCCCTGTGTCCTCCACAGGGACTCCACGTTAAGGTACGCCTGTGTCCTCCACAGGGACTCCACGTTAAGGTACCTCTGTGTCCTCCACAGGGACTCAACGTTAAGGTACCTCTGTGTCCTCCACAGGGACTCCACGTTAAGGTACCCCTGTGTCCTCCACAGGGAATATACGTTAAGGTACCCCTGTGTCCTCCACAGGGAATATACGTTAAGGTACCCCTGTGTCCTCCACAGGGACTTGCATATTAGGGGCTTTTGGCATGTACACCTCATGTAATCTCATAACCTATTGTAATTCTTTGTATCATGTCCAAATAAACTATTACTTATTACTATAACTGGACTTTACTGACCAATATTCTGGAGTCCAGTGACTTTCTGGAAGGAGTTCAGGACTGCTTTCTGAAGCATTGGAACAGAACCCACCAGAGGTAATAATCTGCTCCACCTGGTCTTGTCAAATAAAGAAACCCTCTTAAATACTGAAGAGCTTGGCGCAAGGGATCACAAATCCATTACTTTTAATATCTGGGAGTATAATCAGTCCATCAATCCATCAATCTTCAAATGAATACAGCATATGTTGTTGTATGTTCGCCGGTACATCCGGCCCGGGTCTTCTCCAAATGGTGACCCGGCACATTACAGCATATGGGCCAAGAAGTTGCTTATATAGTGTTGACAGGTGAGGTGCAGCAGTCGTAGGTGGTGTCACAGTAGGCACATCCACATGTAGACGTTGGTCATGACTATAGGTCAGACACAGCAGCATCCTTGGGTCTGAATACCTATGTAGTTATTTACGGTGTACCGTAGCTCTATCGCTAGAGCACTCACCTCACACACTGAGGTCCGGGGATCGAACCCCGGTACGCGTGGAAAACATTAGGGACATGTTTCCATAAGACACCTGCTGACCATGTTCACCCATCAGTATAAAATAGGTACCTGGGTATTAGTGGACTGGTGTGGGTGGCATCCTGGGGACAAAATTGACCTAATTTGTGGGAAATGCTCCACATAACAAGGGACTTTATATATAGTAGTATGTCATAGGTGTCAGCTATGGTCTGTATAAGTTGTATCATGTACTGCTAGAAATAAAGATATATTATTATTATTATTATTATTATTATTATTATTATTATTATTATTATTGTGGTCTACTTCCACATGTGGATGTGTCCACTGCTTCACTGATTACATTGACTCCAGGCTGGGGGACTGATTACCTCAAACTCCTCCTGATCCTCACCATTCTTCTTTGTATAGGACTGATGAAGCCACTGTGTGGCGAAACGTTCTCTCAATAAAGACACCCAGGTGTTGCAAATGTATCTAACTTAGCAGGTTATCTGTTCTCTGAGCCTTTTATCCACAGACTTGGAACCATAACTTACAAGTGGCCAGGGATGGATGTGAGACGGACCTGCTCTTTCACTAATTACATTTTGCCTTTAATAATAATAATAATAATAATAACAATAATAATAATAATAATAATAATGTTTATTTCTACCAATACATGGTACAACTTATACAGACCATAGCAAACACCTATGACATACTACTATATAGAAAGTCCCTTGTTATGTGGGCCATTTCCCACAAATTAGGTCAATTTTGTCCCCAGGATGCCACCCACACCAGTCACCTAACACCCAGGTACCTATTTACTGATAGGTGAACATGGACAGCAGGTGTCTTAAGGAAACAAATCCTATTTTTTTCCAGCCGTACCGGGGATCGATCCCCGGACAGTGTATGAGCTGAGTACGAGCCTACCTAACTGCCGTACCTGTGTCTTATCAGTACCTGAGGTACCGATGCTAATTAATTCTTATACAGCTATGGGAATAGGCTGAACAAACACCTAGCGTGGGGCCAGTAGGCCTCCTTCAGTGCTCCTAAAATTGAACAGGTAGCCCACTCAGCCCCGGGAATTTCCCCTTAACCTGACTCAAGACGCAGGATCAAACGTCAAATAATCATAAAAATCATTATAACAGTAATAATTGACAGGGATTTATTTAAATGATAATATTAACACTAATAATTAGTACAAAAGTACAGAATTATCACAGGAATTATTGAAAATAAATGAGAGTTTAGGCAGGAAAACGATACATTATGACAAGATGACCAAGAATACTGGGAGACTTAGTGAAGGTCGTGGAGCATCTCTGACGTCTTTAAGGAGCAGCAGCTGGAGCAACAGTAACAGTAGCAACAACAACAACAGTAACAGTAACAGCAGCAACAGCAGCTGGAGCAACAGTAACAGTAACAGTAGCAACAACAACAACAGTAAAAGCAGCAACAGCAGATGGAGCAACAGTAACAGTAACAGTAGCAACAACAACAGTAACAGTAACAGCAGCTGGAGCAACAGTAACAGTAGCAGCAACAGTAACACAGCAACAGCAGCTGGAGCAGGAACAGTAACAGTAGAAGAAACATCAACGGTAACAGCAGCAACAGTAGCAGCAGCTGGAGGAAAACTAACAGTAACAGCAGCAACAGCAGCTGAAGGAACAGTAACAGTAACAGCAGTAACAGTAGCAACAGCAGCTGGAGGAACAGTAACAGTAACAACAGCAACAACAACAACAACAGCAGCAACAGTAACAGCAGCAGCAACATCAGCTGGAGAAACAGTAACAGCAGCAACAGTAACAACAGCAACAGTAGCAGCAGCAACAGTAACAGCAGCAGCAACATCAGCTGGAGAAACAGTAACAGCAGCAACAGTAACAGCAGCAACAGTAACAGCAGCAACAGTAACAGCAGCAACAGTAACAGCGGCAACAGTAACAGCAGCAACAGTAACAGTAGCAACAGCAGCTGGAGGAACAGTAACAGCAGCAACAGTAACAGTAGCAACAGCAGCTGGAGGAACAGTAACAGTAACAGCAGCAACAGTAACAG
>WNWK01010722.1:0-17500 GCA_009830355.1 Cherax destructor | reverse complement strand
TCTCAGTGTATATACACTGAGATATACACCTCTCAGTGTATACACACTGAGAAATACACCTCTCAGTGTATATACACTGAGATATACACTTCTCAGTATATATAAACTGAGATATACACCTCTCAGTGTATATACACTGAGATATACACCTCTTAGTGTATATACACTGAGAAATACACCTCTCAGTGTATATGCACTGAGATATACACCTCTCAATGTATAAACACCTCTCAGTGTGTATACACTGTGATATACACATCTCAATGTATACATTGAGATATACACCTCTCAGTGTATATACACTGAGATTTACACATCTCAGTGTATATACACTGAGATATACACCTCTCAGTGTATATACACTGAGATATACACCTCTCAGTGTATATACACTTAAATATACACCTTACAGTGTATATTCACTGAGAAATGTACCTCTCAGTGTATATACACAAAGATATACACCTCTCAGTGTATATATACTGAGATATACAGCTCTCAGTGTATATGCACTGAGATATGCACCTCTCAGTGTATATACATTGAGAAATACTCCTCTCAGTGTATATACACTGAGATATACACCTCTCAGTGTATATACACTGAGATATACACCTCTCAATGTATATACACTGTGATATACACATCTCAGTGTGTATACACTGTGATATACACCTCTCAATGTATATACACTGAGATATACACCTCTCAGTGTATATACACTGAGATATACACCTCTCAGTGTATATACACTGATATATACACCTCTCAGTGAATATACACTGAGATATACACCTCTCAGTGTATATACACTGAGATATATACCTCTCAGTTTATATACACTGAAATATACACCTCTCAGTGTATATACACTGAGATATATACCTCTCAGTGTATATACACCAAGATATACACCTCTAAGTGTATATACACTGTGATATACACCTCTCAATGTATATACACTGAGAGTTAGACTTTTACGAAGAGTTCAGACAATGGTAAAGTTTGTTATATATGTAAAAATCTGTAAAACTCTGTGAAAATCTGTGAAAATCTGTAAAAATCTGTAAACATCTGTGAAAATCTGTGAAAATCTGTAACAATCTTTGAAAATCTGTAAAAATTGTGAAAAATCTGTAACAATCTGTAAAAACCTTTAAAAATCTATGAAAATCTGTAAAAATCTGTCAAAATCTGTGAAATCTGTAACTAGGTTAGGTAAGGTCAGCTAGGAAAAATAGGACAAGTGTCTTACATGGTAACTCACCCCTGTAGCTCTTGGTCCCCTGACGGAGACCTTCCCCTGGCTTACCCGTCCACCCACTTAATAGAAAGTTATTTAAACACACAACCAGTGGTGCAAGAGTTCGATCTCAGGTCCTGGTACCTTGATGGCTATCAGGAGGCCTCTTGATCCAAGGAACTTGACCTGTCTCTACCTCTGGACCCCATTATTTACCACCATTAAAAATTATATTGATGAATAAGACACATGTACAACACCTGGGTGACTTTATTGATGAATAAGACACATGTACAACACCTGGGTGACTTTGTTGATGAATAATAAACATGTACAACACCTGGGTGACTTTATTGATGAATAATACACATGTACAACAAATGGGTGACTTTATTGATGAATAAGACACATGTACAACACCTGGGTAACTTTATTGATTAATAAGACACATGTACAACACCTGGGTGACTTTATTGATGAATAAAACCATGTACAACACCTGGGTGACTTTATTGATGAATAAGACACATGTACAACACATGGGTGTCTTTATTGATGAATAAGACACATGTACAACACCTGTATGTCCTTATTGATGAATAAGACACATGCACAACACCTGGGTGACTTTATTGATGAATAAGACACATGTACAACACCTGGGTGTCTTTATTGATGAATAAGACACATGTACAACACCTGGGTGACTTTATTGACGAATAAGACACATGTACAACACCTGGGTGTCTTTATTGATGAATAAGACATATGTACAACACCTGGGTGTCTTTATTGATGAATAAGACACATGTACAACACCTGGGTGTCTTTATTGATGAATAAGACACATGTACAACACCTGGGTGACTTTATTGATGAATAAGACACATGTACAACACCTGGGTGACTTTATTGATGAATAAGACAAATGTACAACACCTGGGTGACTTAACAGATGAATAAGACACATGTACAACACCTGGGTGTCTTTATTGATGAATAAGACACATGTACAACACCTGGGTGTCTTTATTGATGAATAAGACATATGTACAACACCTGGGTGTCTTTATTGATGAATAAGACACATGTACAACACCTGGGTGTCTTTATTGCTGAATAAGACACATGTACAACACATGTGTGACTTTATTGATGAATAAGACACATGCACAACACCTGGGTGACTTTACAGATGAATAAGACACATGTACAAAACCTGGGTGTCTTTATTGATGAATAAGACACATGTACAACCCCTGGGTGACTTCATTGATGAATAAGACACATGTACAACACCTGGGTGACTTTATTGATGAATAAGACACATGTACAACACCTGGGTGTCTTTATTGATGAATAAGACACATTTACAACACCTGGGTGACTTTATTGATGAATAATACACATGCACAAAACCTGGGTGACTTTATTGATGAATAAGAAACATGTACAACACCTGGGTGACTTTATTGATGAATAAGACACATGTACAACACCTGGGTGACTTTATTGATGAATAAGACACATGTACAACACCTGGGTGACTTTATTGGTAAATAAGACACATGTACAACACCTGGGTGACTTTATTGATGAATAAGACACATGTACAACACCTGGGTGCCTTTATTGATGAATAAAACACATGTACAACACCTGGGTGACTTTATTGATGAATAAGAAACATGTACAACACCTGGGTGACTTTATTGATAAATAAGACACATGTACAACACCTGGGTGACTTTATTGATGAATACGACACATGTACAACACCTGGGTGACTTTATTGATGAATAAGACACATGTACAACACCTGGGTGACTTTATTGATGAATAAGACACATATACAACACCTGGGTGCCTTTATTGATGAATAAAACACATGTACAACACCTGGGTGACTTTATTGATGAATAAGACACATGTACAACACCTGGGTGACTTTATTGATGAATAAAACCATGTACAACACCTGGGTGAGTTTATTGATGAATAAGACACATGTACAACACCTGGGTGACTTTACAGATGAATAAGACACATGTACAACACCTGGGTGTCTTTATTGATGAATAAGACACATGTACAACACCTGGGTGTCTTTATTGATGAACAAGACACATGTACAACACCTGGGTGTCTTTATTGATGAACAAGACACATGTACAACACCTGGGTGACTTTATTGATGAATAAAACACATGTACACTACCTGGGTGACTTTATTGATGAATAAGACACATGTACAACACCTGGGTGTCTTTATTGATGAATAAGACATATGTACAACACCTGGATGACTTTATTGATGAATAAGACACATCTACAACACCTGGATGCCTTTATTGATGAATAAAACACATGTACAACACCTGGGTGACTTTATTGATGAATAAGACACATGTACAACAACTGGGTGACTTTATTGATGAATAAGACACTTGTACAAGACCTGGGTGAGTTTATTGATGAATAAGACACATGTACAACACCTGGGTGACTTTACAGATGAATAAGACACATGTACAACACCTGGGTGTCTTTATTGATGAATAAGACACATGTACAACACCTGGGTGTCTTTATTGATGAACAAGACACATGTACAACACCTGGGTGTCTTCATTGATGAACAAGACACATGTACAACACCTGGGTGACTTTATTGATGAATAAGGCACATGTACACTACCTGGGTGACTTTATTGATGAATAAGACACATGTACAACACCTGGGTGACTTTACAGATGAATAAGACACATGTACAACACCTGGGTGTCTTTATTGATGAATAAGACACATGTACATCACCTGGGTGTCTTTATTGGTGAATAAGACACATGTACAACACATGGGTGTCTTTATTGATGAATAAGACACATGTACAACACCTGTGTGTCTTTATTGATGAATAAGACACATGTACAACACCAGGGTGTCTTTATTGATGAATAAGACACATGTAAAACACCTGGGTGTCTTTATTGAGGAATAAGACACATGTACAACACCTGGGTATCTTTTTTGATGAATAAGACACATGTACAACACCTGGGTGTCTCTATTGATGAATAAGACACATGTACAACACCTTGGTGACATTATTGATGAATGAGACACATGTACAACACCTGGGTGTCTTTATTGATGAATAAGACACATGTACAACGCCTGGGTGTCTCTATTGATGAATAAGACACATGTACAACACCTGGGTGTCTCTATTGATGAATAAGACACATGTACAACACCTGGGTGTCTCTATTGATGAATAAGAAACATGTACAACATCTGGGTGACTTTATTGAGGAATAAGACACATGTACAACACCTGGGTGTCTTTATTGATGAATAAGACACATGTACAACACCTGGGTGTCTTTATTGATGAATAAGACACATGTACAACACCTGGGTGACTTTATTGATGAATGAGACACATGTATAACACCTGGGTGTCTCTATTGATGAATAAGACACATGTACATCACCTGGGTGACTTTATTAACGAATAAGACACATGTACAACACCTGGGTGACATTATTGATGAATAAGACACATGTACAACACCTGGGTGTCTTTATTGATGAATAAGACACATGTACAACACCTGGGTGACTTTATAGATGAATAAGACACATGTAAAACACCTGGGTGTCTTTATTGATGAATAAGACACATGTACAACACCTGGGTGACTTTATTGATGAATAAAACACATGTACAACACTTGGGTGTCTCTATTAATGACATTATTGATGAATAAGACACATGTAAAACATCTGGGTGTCTTTATTGATGAATAAGACACATGTACAACGCCTGGGTGTCTCTATTGATGAATAAGACACATGTACAACACCTGGGTGTCTCTATGGATGAATAAGACACATGTACAACATCTGGGTATCTCTATTGATGATTAAGACACATGTACAACACCTGGGTGTCTCTATTGATGAATAAGACACATGTACAACACCTCGGTGTCTCTATTGATGAATAAGAAACATGTACAACACCTGGGTGACTTTTTTGATATATAAGACACATGTAGAACACCTGGGTGTCTTTATTGATGAATAAGACACATGTACAACACCTGGGTGTCTTTATTGATGAATAAGACACATGTACAACACCTGGGTGACTTTATTGATGAATGAGACATATGTATAACACCTGGGTGTCTCTATTGATGAATAAGACACATGTACATCACCTGGGTGACTTTATTGACGAATAAGACACATGTACAACACCTGGGTGACATTATTGATGAATAAGACACATGTACAACACCTGGGTGTCTTTATTGATGAATAAGACACATGTACAACACCTGGGTGACTTTATAGATGAATAAGACACATGTAAAACACCTTGGTGTCTTTATTGATGAATAAGACACATGTACAACACCTGTGTGACTTTATTGATGAATAAGACACATGTACAACACCTGGGTGACTTTATTGATGAATAAGACACATGTACAACACCTGGGTGAATTTACTGATGGTAACGTGACGCCCCACATTGGTTTCTTTAGTCCTATACTAAGAACAGTGGAATATCAGAAGGTGTTTGAGGTAATCAGTCCCTCAATTCCTCTCTCTATTCAACTGACAACTCCCAATAACTCAGTTTATCAATCACGTTCCACCAGGCGCTCACTGGGCCCCTGTGGGTTTACAGATAAGGCAAACATAACATTGTAAAATAACTATGGACTAAAAAAGTCGATTAAATCCTTTGAAAATCTCATTGTCTTCCAGGATTAGTTAAGTAATATAATAATTATAATGATCTATATAATATAATAATCCCGCCTCTAATTTCTATTAAATTTAGGCATAGAGGCCTAAATATAATAGAAATAAAGGAACAACAGACTTTGAGAGAAGGTCAGGGGTGACCTGAGCTCAGTAAGGGAAGCAGGTGGCTGACCCGGGCCACCTGTGACCTCATCTCCCAGCTGGTATACCCCTCAGCTTCCGGGAAGCAAGTGTGTGTGACCTCTGGCACTTTCCCCAGCCAAGGTCACAGTGTATGACCTTTCAGTGTATATACACTGAGGTGTGTATCTCAGTGTATATACACTGAGAGGTGTGTATCTCAGTGTATATACACTGAGAGGTGTGTATCTCAGTGTATATTCACTGAGAGGTGTATATATCAGTGTATATACACTGAGAGGTGTATATCTCAGTGTATATACACTGAGAGGGTGTATATCTCAGTGTATTTACACTGAGAGGTGTATATAGTAGTGTATATACACTGAGAGGTGTATATCTCATGTATATACACTGAGTGGTGTATATTCAGTGTATATACACTGAAAGTGTATATCTCAGTTTTATTTACACTATAGGTGTATATAGTAGTGTATATACACTGAGAGGTGTATATCTCAGTGTATATACACTGAGAGGTGTATATCTCAGTGTATATACACTAGAGGTGTATATCTCAGTGTATTTACACTGAGAGGTGTATATAGTAGTGTATATACACTGAGAGGGGTATATCTCAGTGTATATACACTGAGAGTGTATATCTCAGTGTATTTACACTGAGAGGTGTATATAGTAGTGTATATACACTGAGGGTGTATATCCAGTGTAATACACTGAGAGGTGTATATCTCAGTGTATATACACTGGTAGTTTACATTATTCAGTATTTTAGGTATTAAAGTATTCTTGACTGGTGGTGTACAGGTGACATGAAGCCTTAATGACCCTCGTGTAGTAGATAGACTTTAAACCCCATTAACCAACCAACCAGTCTTAATGAACCTCATGTAGTAGATAGACTTTAAACTCCATTATCCAACCAACCAGTCTTAATGACCCTGGTGTAGTAGATAGGCTTTAAACCCCATTAACCAAGCATTCCACTCTGGTTCAGTAACTACGTCACCTGTTACCTTCCAACAGTACTGTTCTAGATGTAAAACAACAGGAGGACTGCTTAAGCAGGCAGAACAGGCAGGGTAGGCAGATAGGCAGGGTAGGCAGGCAGGGTAGGCAGATAGACAGGGTAGGCAGGCAGGGTAGGCAGATAGGCAGGGTAGGCAGGATAGGCAGGCAGGGTAGGCAGGATATTCAGGCAGGGTAGGCACGCAGGGTAGGCAGATAGGCAGACAAGGTAGGCAGATAGGCAGACAGGGTAGCCAGACAGGGTAGGCAGGCAAGGTAGGCAAATAGGCAGGGTAGGCAGACAAGGTAGGCAGACAGGGTAGCCAGACAGGGTAGGTAGGCAAGGTAGGCAAGGTAGGCAGATAGGCGATAGGCAGGCAGGGTAGCCAGACAGGGTAGGCAGGCAAGGTAGGCAAATAGGCAGGGTAGGCAGGCAGGGTAGCCAGACAGGGTAGGAGACATAAAACACAAGGTCGTTCACTGGTGGTGTAATATAAGGGCCTCCAACAGCAAGAACTCCCCAGTCTCCCTGACCATCTTCCACAGTCAATCGTCAACAACTCCCTCAATCACATCCTTCAACTCCCTCAATCACATCTTTCAACTCCCTCAATCACATCCTTCAACTCCCTCAATAACCTTCATCTAACATCCTCAACTCCTTAGTCATCTACGTCTACCACGTCAACTCAGTCGTCTACTTGTACCACCTTCAACCCCATCAATTGTCTACATCTACCACTACCGTCTACGCCATGAGACTGCTGGTAAATACCAAACTTTAAACTGCGTATAAGATATCAGGAACCATTGATACTACACTTACTGTTCCCAGAAAGTGTCAACTGATCCTTAATTTACCCAGAAAGTGTCAACTGATCTTAGTGTACCCAGAAAGTGTCAACTGACACTTAGTGTACCAGAAAGTGTCAACTGATCCTTAATTTACCCAGAAAGTGTCAACTGACATTTACTGTACCCAGAAAGTGTCAACTGATACTACTGTACCCAGAAAGTGTCAACTGATCCTTAGTGTACCCAGAAAGTGTCAACTGACATTTACTGTACCCAGAAAGTGTCAACTGATACTTACTGTACCCAGAAAGTGTCAACTGATCCTTAGTGTACCCAGAAAGTGTCAACTGATACTTAGTGTATCCAGAAATGTCAACTGATACTTACTGTACCCAGAAAGTGTCAACTGATACTTACTGTACCCAGAAAGTGTCAACTGATACTTACTGTACCCAGAAAGTGTCAACTGATACTTACTGTACTCAGAAAGTGTCAACTGATACTTACTGTACCCAGAAAGTGTCAACTGATACTTACTGTACCCAGAAAGTGTCAACTGATACTTAGTGTACCCAGAAAGTGTCAACTGATACTTACTGTACCCAGAAAGTGTCAACTGATACTTAGTGTACCCAGAAAGTGTCAACTGACACTTAGTGTACCCAGAAAGTGTCAACTGACACTTAGTGTCCAGAAAGTGTCAACTGATACTTAGTGTACCCAGAAAGTGTCAACTGATCTTAGTTACCCAGAAAGTGTCAACTGACACTTATGTACCCAGAAAGTGTCAACTGATACTTACTGTACCCAGAAAGTGTCAACTGATACTTAGTGTACCCAGAAAGTGTCAACTGATACTTACTGTACCCAGAAAGTGTCAACTGATACTTACTGTACCCAGAAAGTGTCAACTGATACTTATGTGCCCAGAAAGTGTCAACTGATACTTAGTGTACCCAGAAAGTGTCAACTGACACTTAGTGTACCCAGAAAGTGTCAACTGATACTTAGTGTACCCAGAAAGTGTCAACTGATACTTACTGTACTCAGAAAGTGTCAACTGATACTTAGTGTACCCAGAAAGTGTCAACTGATACTTACTGTCCCCAGAGAAAGTGTCAACCTGATACTTAGTGTACCCAGAAAGTGTCAACTGATACTTACTGTACCCAGAAAGTGTCAACTGATACTTACTGTACTCAGAAAGTGTCAACTGATATTTACTGTACCCAGAAAGTGTCAACTGATACTTACTTACCAAAAAGTGTCAACTGACACTTACTTTTACCAGAAAGTGTCAATCCTGTACTGTACCCAGAAAGTGTCAGCTGACACTTATTTACACAGAGTGTCAACTGATCCTTACTGTACCCAGAAAGTGTCAGCTGACATTGTGCTCCCCAGAAAGTGCAACTGACACTTACTGTACCCAGAAAGTAAGTCCAGACTGACACTTACTGTACCCCAGAAAGTGTCAACTGACACTTACTGTACCCCCAGAAAGTGTCAACTGACAATTACTGTACCCCCAGAAAGTGTCAATTGAATATTATTATTACATTACAGTCCCTTTAGTTTCAGTGTAGGAACGCCTCTGGCAAAACAGTGATGGAGTGAATGATGGTGAAGGTGCTTCTTCTTTCTCGTTTCACTCTGCCTCGACCGATGTGTTAACAAAAAAAAATATATATTTATTATTTGTTGGGGATTTGCACAAGAACACAACCTGGATTTAATTTCTCGTCCACAGACGGAGGAGGACACTGGGTGTTTCATGAAGATGGACCCGATTTGATAAGATAAGATAATATTTCTTCGGTTTTTTAACCCCGGAGGGTTAGCCACCCAGGATAACCCAAGAAAGTCAGTGCGTCATCGAGGACTGTCTGTCTTATTTCCATTGTGGTCCTTAATCTTGTCCCCCAGGATGCGACCCACACCAATCGACTAACAACCCAGGTACCTATTTGCTGCTAGGTGAACATGACAACAGGTGTAAGGAAACACGTCAAAATGTTTCCACCCGCCGGGAATCGAACCCGGGCCTCCGTGTGTGGAGCGAGGCTCTACACACTTTGAAATCGGGTCAATTAATTTGAAGCAGCCTGTATTAAACTCACCCCCTAACTAACTCTGGGACGCTGGATTAGGAACCAAACAGCAGTGGGACCCTAAATTAGGAACCAAACAACAGTGGGACCCTGGATCAGGAACCACAGCATCAGTGGGACCCTGGATCAGGAACCCCAGCAACAGCAGGACCCTGGATCAGGAACCCCAGCAACAGCAGGACCCTGGATCAGGAACCCCAGCAACAGCAGGACCCTGGATCAGGAACCCCAGCAACTCACGTTAAGTACAGTCATACGCCGACCTACGTCGGTAACTGGTCGCAAGAGCGTGACGTAACCTGGTTCTTGACGTAAACTAAACTCACGAAAGAATATAACATAATGACGCAGCCGAGTGACGTAAACTCGGTCATAATGACGCTGCCGAGTGACGTAAACTCGGTCATAATGACGCTGCTGTGTGACGTAAACTCGGTCATAATGACGCTGCCGAGTGACGTAAAGTCGGTCATAATGACGCTGCCGAGTGACGTAAAGTCGGTCATAATGACGCTGCCGAGTGACGTAAAGTCGGTCATAATGACGCTGCCGAGTGACGTAAAGTCGGTCATCATGACGCTGCCGAGTGACGTAAAGTCGGTCATAATGACGCTGCCGAGTGACGTAAACTCGGTCATAATGACGCTGCCGAGTGACGTTAAGTCGGTCATAATGACGCTGCTGTGTGACGTTAAGTCGGTCATAATGACGCTGCTGAGTGACGTTAAGTCGGTCATAATGACGCTGCTGAGTGACGTAAAGTCGGTCATAATGACGCAGCTGAGTGACGTTAAGTCGGTCATAATGACGCTGCTGAGTGACGTAAAGTCGGTCATAATGAAGCAGCTGAGTGACGTAAAGTCGGTCATAATGACGCTGCCGAGTGACGTAAAGTCGGTCATAATGACGGAGCTGAGTGACGTTAAGTCGGTCATAATGACGCAGCTGAGTGACGTTAAGTCGGTCATAATGACTCTGCCGAGTGACGTAAGTCGGTCATAATGACGCTGCTGAGTGACGTAAAGTCGGTCATAATGACGCGCTGAGTGACGTAAAATCGGTCATAATGACGCTGCTGAGTGACGTTAAGTCCGTCAATGACGCTGCCGAGTGACGTAAAATCGGTCATAATGACGCTGCTGAGTGACGTTAAGTCCGTCATAAAGACGCTGAACTGACATTCGCTCCAGAAAAGTTACGTAAAGGCTAATTTGACGTAGGCCGAAATAACGTCATTTCGCTTTATTTACCAGGTTACATATTAGGGACATTAATTATTACACTTAGCAACTTATTACATTGGTGGTACAGTGGAACCTCTGTATACGGATGCACCTTATACGTAAAATCCAGCATTCGGATAAAAACCAGAAGGTACCGCTGTTCGCAGATGCCACTATACTGGGAACGACAGATGCCACTATACTGGGAACGACAGATGCCACTATACTGGGAACGACAGATGCCACTATACTGGGAACGACAGATGCCACTATACTGGGAAGGACAGATGCCACTATACTGGGAACGACAGATGCCACTATACTGGGAAGGACAGATGCCACTATACTGGGAACGACAGATGCCACTATACTGGGAACGACAGATGCCACAAACTGGGAAGGACAGATGCCACTCTACTGGGAACGACAGATGCCACTATACTGGGAACGACAGATGCCACTATACTGGGAATGACAGATGCCACTATACTGGGAACGACAGATGCCACTATACTGGGAACGACAGATGTCACTATACTGGGAACGACAGATGCCACTATACTGGGAACGACAGATGCCACTATACTGGGAACGACTCCATGATTTTTGATCTCTTGTGATAATATTGTTATTTTTTAGGGAGTTTAACTCCCTCCGCCAGCTGGAAGACCTCTGCTAGCTGGAGGGCCTCCGCCAGCTGGAAGACCTCTGCTAGCTGGAGGGCCTCCGCCAGCTGGAAGACCTCTGCTAGCTGGAGGGCCTCCGCCAGCTGGAGGGCCTCTGCTGCTGGAGGGCCTCTGTTAGCTGGAGGGCCTCTGTTAGCTGGAGGGCCTCTGCTAGATGGAGGGCCTCTGCTAGATGGAGGGCCTCTGCTAGATGGAGGCCTCTGCAGATGGAGGGCCTCTGCTAGATGGAGGGCCTCTCAGATGGAGGGCCTCTGCTAGATGGAGGGCCTCTGCTAGATGGAGGGCCTCTGCTAGATGGAGGGCCTCCGCCAGTTGGAGGACCTCCACAGATGTTCTCAACACTTTACAACGTCTAATCCACAACTTATTTTAAGGAATATGTTAGTAAGGGTTTGTCAGGAAACAGAACAAGTGTTTCCTGACGCGGGTCTTAGTCACATGATGACCCAGCAGCTGAAGCTTTTGGTCATCTGACCGAGGCCTTCCACTGGCTTACCCTCCACTCCTATTTCCACAGGTGTTGGTGTTGATGATGGCTCTTGTAGCAGCTGCTGTGCCTTGGTACAGATTCAGAACAGATGGGAGGAGTCGCCAGCTATCTAGACCTTCACACAACAGGAACTTCGCCAGGAGTCTGGTCTCCAAGCGTCAGTACCACGACAGGAGTGTTGAGAGTTGGAGGACGACTCCAACGAGAGTCTGGAGTATCGTAGAAGATGGATTTTTGGTTAAAGCGATGTGGAGGTTGAAGGACGGAGGAGAGGGCATACTGCCCTCCTATCCTGAAATGCAATCATTTAACCCAGTCTGCTGTCTCCCAGACTGTTTAATACCATGTCTTACTCTGTCACCTGCCATGCACAACCCAGTGTTCCTCTACCATGACTTTAATACCATGTCTTACTCTGTCACCTGCCATACAACCCAGTGTTCCTCTACCATCACTCTTCAACCTTAACCAATAAAAAATATAACTAATTAGTCTTTCAATAATAATAAATCAATGTGATTAGATTTAGATCAGACACAAAGAATTTTGAAATAGATCACAATCAGATTTTTAATAGTTGTGTCTTAAAAATGGCAATAAAAGACATTTTGTTTTTAATTTTTATAGTTATGCCTTGAAAAATCCCACCTCGCTACAACTAGGAAGATTTTGTTGGGATTTTTAACCCTCGGTGGGTTAGCCAGCCAGGATAACCCAAGAAAGTCTGTGTCATCGAGGGACTGCTCCCCCCAGGATGCCTCCCACACCAGTGCACTAACACCCAGGTACCTGCGGGGGGCTCACAGAAAGTAGAGGTGATATATAAAAACCTGGTTATAATTAAGACCATAGTTTTTAAAGGGGGGGGGGGTGGAGGGGTAAGCCAGAGGAAGGCCTCGGTCAGATGACCAAAAGCTCCAATGGCGGTTATTCCGGGGGTCGAGGCCCCCGCGGCCCGGTCCTTGACCAGGCCTCCCACTGGATCAGCGCCTGATCAACTAGGCTGTTACTACTGGCCGCATAGGCTAACATCACAAGCAGTAATATCTGAGCGAGTGATTACGATGTTGTGATAATCAGAGTGGCTGACGTCACCATGGTTATTAATTCACTAAAAAACACATATCATGAAATCTAGCTCATGTCCCCTCACCCACCATTACATTAGCCACGACAGCGAGGGTTACACCAGTGGTGACCCCACACATGTCAACAACTACAGGTCAACATCTAGCTGATCTTTGCAGAAATAAGAGCACAAATGATGCAATGAAAATGATAGGCCTATTTTGAACAGAAACTGAGAATAATGAATATCCACTAGGCCTCTTTATCGACCTTACGATAGGTTTTGATACAGTACACTACAGCATCCTTCAGCTCAGACTGGATCACTACTGTATCAGAGGTCATCCACTTGCATATATAATCTTACTAACAGACAGCAATGCGCCTCTTTAAGGGACACAACCTGCTCAACAAGACACTGGCGTCCCACAGGGCAGCATCCTTGGTCCTCTTCCACATCTTGTATATCACAACACCTTAGACGTCTTCTCTTGACCGACGACACGACTCTTGTCATCTCCCACCCAAATCTAAAATCCCCTCGTAAAACTACCATCCTGGATGACTACCAATGCACTCACACTTAACACTGACAACACCTACATTATGTTAGGCAGCAGAACAAGTAATACCCAACTAAACATTACGATTAATAGTTCTACTATTACTAAACATAATGAGGGTAAATTTCTGGGTCTGCACCTTGACACCAACTTGAAATTCAGCGCCCCTATCCAACATCACAAAATACAGTGTCCAAAACAGTTGGGATCCTCTCAAAGATACCTTACTATGTATCTCAAACATATATCACCTAAAACCAATTCGTCCCGGTAAGAATGACCACACCTAGACCACACTCCTCCCCCTACCTCACTCTTCAAAGACCTAAACCCACACACTATACAAAGCATTCACTCGTACTACTGTCCAACCTACATACACAAAATAATAAATTATAATAATAATCCTGACCTAAAGCACTTTCTTGATCGTTGCGACAGTACCCCTAGACACTTTCTTGATCGTTGCGACCGGACCCCTAGACACTTTTTTGATCGTTGCGACAGTACCCTAGACACTTTCTTGATCGTTGCGACAGTACCCCTAGACACTTTTTTGATCGTTGCGACAGTACCCCTAGACACTTTCTTGATCGTTGCGACAGTACCCCTAGACACTTTCTTGATCGTTGCGACAGGACCCCTAGACACTTTCTTGATCGTTGCGACAGTACCCCTAGACACTTTCTTGATCGTTGCGACAGTACCCCTAGACACTTTCTTGATCGTTGCGACAGTACCCCTAGACACTTTCTTGATCGTTGCGACCGGACCCCTAGACACTTTCTTGATCGTTGCGACAGTACCCTAGACACTTTCTTGATCGTTGCGACAGTACCCTAGACACTTTCTTGATCGTTGCGACAGGACCCTTAGACACTTTCTGATCGTTGCGACAGGACCCCTAGACACTTTTTTGATCGTTGCGACAGTACCCCTAGACACTTTCTTGATCGTTGCGACAGTACCCCTAGACACTTTCTTGATCGTTGCGACAGGACCCCTAGACACTTTCTTGATCGTTGCGACAGGACCCCTAGACACTTTCTTGATCGTTGCGACAGTACCCCTAGACACTTTCTTGATCGTTGCGACAGTACCCTAGACACTTTCTTGATCGTTGCGACAGGACCCCTAGACACTTTCTTGATCGTTGCGACAGGACCCCTAGACACTTTCTTGATCGTTGCGACATGACCCCTAGACACTTTCTTGATCGTTGCGACAGTACCTCTAGACACTTTCTTGATCGTTGCGACAGGACCCCTAGACACTTTCTTGATCGTTGCGACAGTACCCCTAGACACTTTCTTGATCGTTGCGACAGGACCCCTAGACACTTTCTTGATCGTTGCGACAGTACCCCTAGACACTTTCATGATCGTTGCGACAGTACCCCTAGACACTTTCTTGATCGTTGCGACAGTACCCTAGACACTTTCATGATCGTTGCGACAGTACCCCTTGACACTTTCTTGATCGTTGCGACAGTACCCCTAGACAATTTCTTGATCGTTGCGACAGTACCCCTAGACACTTTCTTGATTGTTGCGACAGTACCCCTAGACACTTTCTTGATCGTTGCGACAGTACCCCTAGACACTTTCTTGATCGTTGCGACAGTACCCCTAGACACTTTCTTGATCGTTGCGACAGTACCCCTAGACACTTTCTTGATCGTTGCGACAGTACCCCTAGACACTTTCTTGATCGTTGCGACAGTACCCACAGACACTTTCATGATCGTTGCGACAGTACACCTAGACACTTTTTTGATCGTTGCGACAGTACCCCTAGACACTTTCTTGATCGTTGCGACCGGACCCCTAGACACTTTCTTGATCGTTGCGACCGGAACCCTAGACACTTTCTTGATCGTTGCGACAGTACCCCTAGACACTTTCTTGATCGTTGCGACAGTACCCCTAGACACTTTCTTGATGGTTGCGACAGTACCCCTAGACACTTTCTTGATGGTTGCGACAGTACCCCTAGACACTTTCTTGATCGTTGCGACAGTACCCCTAGACACTTTCTTGATCGTTGTGACCGGACCCCTAGACACTTTCTTGATCGTTGCGACAGTACCCTAGACACTTTCTTGATCGTTGCGACCGACCCCTAGACACTTTCTTGATCGTTGCGACAGACACCTAGACACTTTCTTGATCGTTGCGAGTACCCTAGACACTTTCTTGATGGTTGCGACAGGACCCCTAGACACTTTCTTGATCGTTGCGACCGGACCCTAGACACTTTCTTGATCGTTGCGACAGTACCCCTAGACACTTTCTTGATCGTTGCGACAGTACCCCTAGACACTTTCTTGATGGTTGCGACAGGACCCCTAGACACTTTCTTGATCGTTGCGACAGTACTCCTAGACACTTTCTTAATCGTTGCGACAGTATCCCTAGACACTTTCTTGATCGTTGCGACAGTACCCCTAGACACTTTCTTGATGGTTGCGACAGTACCCCTAGACACTTTCTTGATCGTTGCGACAGTACCCCTAGACACTTTCTTGATCGTTGCGACCGGACCCCTAGACACTTTCTTGATCGTTGCGACAGTACCCCTAGACACTTTCTTGATCGTTTCGACGACCCTAGACACTTTTTGATCGTTGCGACAGTACCCCTAGACACTTTCTTGATCGTTTCGACAGTATCCCTAGACACTGTTTCTTGATCGTTGCGACAGGTACCCTAGACACTTTCTTGATCGTTGCGACAGTACCCCTAGACACTTTCTTGATGGTTGCGACAGGACCCCTAGACACTTTCTTGATCGTTGCGACAGTACCCCTAGACACTTTCTTGATGGTTGCGACAGGACCCCTAGACACTTTCTTGATCGTTGCGACAGTACCCCTAGACACTTTCTTGATGGTTGCGACAGGACCCCTAGACACTTTCTTGATCGTTGCGACAGTACCCTAGACACTTTCTTGATGTTGCGACAGTACCCCTAGACACTTTCTTGATCGTTGCGACAGTACCCCTAGACACTTTCTTGATCGTTGCGACAGTACCCCTAGACACTTTCTTGATCGTTGCGACCGGACCCCTAGACACTTTCTTGATCGTTGCGACAGTACCCCTAGACACTTTCTTGATCGTTGCGACCGGACCCCTAGACACTTTCTTGATCGTTGCGACAGTACCCCTAGACACTTTCTTGATGTTGCAAACGGACCCTAGACACTTTCTTGATCGTTGCGACAGTTCCCCTAGACACTTTCTTGATGTTGCGTAATGACCCCTAGACACTTTCTGGATCGTTGCGACAGTACCCCTAGACACTTTCTTGATGGTTGCGACGACCCTAGACACTTTCTGATCGTTGCGACAGTACCCTAGACACTTTCTTGATCGTTGCGACGA